>JBBBDQ010001015.1:1785000-1950000 GCA_037127315.1 Ascarosepion bandense | reverse complement strand
ATACAGATTATACACAATAGTCTCTTGAATAATTTCCCATCCCTGCTTCTATCAACTGGTAGCGGAACGGACGTTTCTTAGATAAATCGAATTGTTCTCCTAAGCAATAACGAGAAATCTGGCTGGCCGCAGCTCGCTGCTCCAACAGAAGTCTAAATTCGTTATAAGTCTAGTCAACTTGTTGCTTGTTTTCCGGAATGTTACGGAAATTGCAGAAGTTTTTTTTTTTTTTAAATCATATCACCCCAAGCAAGACGATAACGCCACTGATGAGCAGGGGCTACGTAAGAGTAAAAAGATTGGAAAAGAGAAAGCCGGAAACCGCATTCTAAACAGGAAACAAGTGATGAGCCTCTTCACCTGTTCAATAGACGTGGGTGGAGTGTGAACCGGGCGATAGTTTAGTCTATCTACTCCAATTGAAAAAAATAAAGAAAAGACTGAAAAGATTGGAAAAGAGAAAACCGGAAACCGCATCCTAAGCAGGAAACAAGGGATGAGCCTCTTCACCTGTTCAATAGACGTGGGTGGAGTGTGAACCGGGCGATAAGTGCTGGGTAATTCTCTTTCAGTTAGCAATTTCAGACTTGACTGCAAATTCTCTTGTCTGTCTCTTAACTCTGGTTGGTTGATTGGTGACTGACTTCTCTACGGTCGGCATCCAACGGCATGGCAATCATCTCTCTGTCTCTTTACTTCTTCGGTTGGGAACTGTCTTTGGTCATTACTTCTCTGGACCAGGAAATTCAACTCTCTGCCACTCGAACTACAACTACTCTGTCGATCTCTGCAACTTCACTCCGACTTCAACTTCAACTTTGTCTGTAAATCTTCTGTCTTTAACTCTGGTTAGCCGGCATCAGGCCTCTTCTGTCGATCTCTGCAACTGCAACTTAAAACTTTGTCTGTAAAATCTTTTCTCTTTTTTCTGTAACTCTGGCTGGCCGGCAGGCTCTGCGGTTGGCGCCCAACAACATGGCGCCTATCTTCGTCGTTACATTTTTTGGCCGGTGACTGGAATTAAAAATGAACTGCCTCGAAACGCCGCTGGATTTGTTTTTCGGAACCTTCTCTATGCCAACTGGAATCCAACTCCAACTGATTTTGGTCCCTCAGAACCCTGTATTTATGTCCATGCCATGAGGTGGGGCCGAAGGTCGCTGGGTGTCTAATCACCCGTCTCGGTGACCAATAAAATCCTGAGATTAGCTGCTACTCGTTGTTGCCTCTGGTTTACCCAATGGGATTAGTTTTATTTCCATGACGTCAATTGTTAGTCGTCTCCCCCTTTCGAGGCTTGTTTACAGGACCAATGGAATTTCTCTCGATTTTATGACGTCATCTTCCCATACCCCTTTTCTGGGCTGGACTTAACCGAATTTTCTCTTTCAAAATGTTTTCTTTCTCACGAAACAATTTCGGGGATTTTTTTTCTTAAAACAATAGGTATTAACCTTTTTGAACTGGCTTCGCCCAAAACAAGTTGACAAGGGTCCATTGACATTGTTACCCAAATAATAATTTCTACGCACCTGTTTTTAATATCCATTCTCTGAGTCACCTATATTTTCAAGCGACAAGAATGCCTTGTTATCTGTCCTACCCTGATGTCAGTGAAAATAACTTTTCTTTAAATTACTTCGACTTGGAATCAAAACATTTGTTATCTCCATTCTTTTCACAATTCGGGACCAGTGTTATCTTAATTCTTTTCACAATTCATGCTAGCGAGACAATCGGATACAAAATGAAATCTCCTTTTCCTTTACCCAGAAAAAGAACAACAGTTAAATTTATCTTTCCTTTATGTTTAGAATGACCGTCGCTAGCCTTCTCTTGGGTGGCCGAAATCAACTCTATTTCATTAAACAAATCCATTTCTCTTTTATTTCTTCTTCTTTCCGGGTTTACAAAAATAGAGAAATACCAGGTGTTATTTTTCGTCCCTGCTTTCTTTTTAAAGATAAAGATTTTCCAGCTTCAGTTAATAATTAGTTAATAAAATTAATCACCTCCGTTTTCCTTTGCTCATATTTGGAGGATAAAGAAAATTTCTCTTAGTATGTTCTCTTATGATCTATAATAGCAATTAGAAGATTTTCCGCTTATAGTTATTAATTAATTAATAAAATTAATTATTTCCGATCCGCTACAAAATATTGTTATAGAGTAAAGTTACTGATAATTCGAACTAATCAACCTCCTAACCGAAGACGTCTTGGGTATGAAAAAGCAGAGCAAAATATATTTTATATTTTACTTGCAATTGGTCCTACTGTTCAGACTGTGGCTGGTCACGTATTGTTATTGTTGTGCGGTGATGACGAAAAGACAAGGAAGAGGAAGAAGATTATGAAATGATTGTATGGAACTGATGTTTGGTGAAGAGGTCAGATTGAGTAGTTCCCGACATGGAGATTTATGATTTGAAAAGTCTAAGCGCTGTCCCGAATTTGTTGCGGACTACTGAAATTTGATAGTCGCCCAAGGACTATGAGAAGTAACGTCGTTATAGCAGTTGCATTGAAAACCGCTGAGTGTATGACGATTAATACCGTCACTAGCCCAACAACATAGGAATTGCATCACCCGTCGTTGGTACTAGCACCTTTCAAAGGGACCGTGGTCCCAGCATTTTATTTGAGAATTGACTCTGTCAAAAGAGTCTGGAGAACGTTGTTGAAAAAAGTTATATATATCTTCTGAGACGATTTAACAACAAATGAACCATACACATTCTCTCTCTCTAGAATCCCGTGTGTGAGTTGTTACTTTTACTTTCTGTAACCTTTTTCTTTTTCTATTATTTTCTTGTCTATAAAAGACATTAACAGTGCAACCATCGAATAGTTGTTTGTTCGACATTCGATTTCATTGTATTGACTTATGCTCAAATACCCTTGGGAAAGATATGAATCTATCTCTTCTCTATCGGTTAATAAGATAGTAATAGTAAGACAGATTGGGCTCTTTAGTTGTGGTTGGTAACCAGTCTTGGACAAAATTTTATCCTATGCGTAAATATATGTAAAAACACATTCATTATTCTTCTTATTATTATTATTATTGTGTGTGTGTGTGTGTGTGTGTGTGTGTGTGTGTGTGTGTGTGTGTGTGTGTGTGTGTTAGTCGACATATTACAACGGATTATCTCAACACATAAATCATTTTGGTCGATAAGAAACGTCCAAATCAATTTTACTCCCTGCCATCCGGAGGCAATCGAATTGTCTTCCCACTAAGTATTTCCCAGGGAATTAATCAATTCCCCTTTGATGGCTGATCACTGACAACAAACAGAGGATTAGACAAATTAACTGTATCCGGTGAAATTCCACAAAGATTATTCATTTACTCATCCCTCTGATTATCGATCATCCTTTGCTTGTATTTTTCATTCTTTCCTTCATCCTCTCCTATCTTATCATCAATATTTAATAGAAAAAATGCACAATCATGGATTGTTTTCATAAGCGAGAAAGTAATGAAGAATGCGCTACTATTTTCTACTTCAATCATCCTATATTTTTCCTCTATTTATTTTCAAAGAATATCACTGCCTCGCAATCATTACGCCTTTCCACTCATACGAATATTTCTCTTGATATCCCGTCAGCAAACCTATCCATGTTTTGCCTTTGCTTCCATTACCTTTTCCAGACGCTAGTTCATTTTTTCCTTTCACCTGGTTTTCCTATACATTTTTTCTAGATTTTTTATCGAAATTTATTTATAAATGGAACTTTGTCTCTGTGTGTGTGCCTGTGTCTGTGTGTGTCCGTTACCCATAGACTCCAAAACAGCTGAACCGATTTTCTTGAAAATTTACACAGTTGTACTATAAGCGTCTGCGAGTGTTCTTAGCTAGGTTTTGTGTCGAGGTACACCCGATAAATATCGATAATCGAAAAAATCGGGTTATAGAAGGAGTGGTCTGTTTTAATCAAATTTGATAGACTCATAGACAAAGACATAAGAAAGACAGTTCTTACAATCGCGCAGAAAATCGATAATATATATATAATGCAAGATGTTTGTGTGTGTGCCTGTTTATCTGCCTGTATGTCTGTATTTTTTCAGCCCTTTTATTTTAGTTTTTGCTTCGGATTTGGCTCTAAGTAGGTATAATTGTAGTTCTTAGTCTCAGCCATGATACCATTTACTCAGAGGACTTATTTAGCCTTCAAAATTCAGTTTACGATGAAAAACTTATTTGATATCGATACCAGGAAATCAAAATTTGACTTACATCCATTCATTTTTCTTTCAGTCTACGTTTTCGATTTAACTGGAAACAACTATTGCTTTTTAGTCTTTCGTGCCAACGTCGAAAGAGTCTGAGCTCCAGGACCATGGATTAGTTTTAAAGCTTTCATTACACCCGGCCAACGCCGGGCTATACTGCTAGTCTCTGATATTTTCACATCCACCCGGTTTTTTTTTAATTTTTATATCGCTTTTTTTATCGCTTCTGCTATTGACTCTTATATTTTTTCATCTTTCTCTAATTTCCTCCCCGCCTTCTCTATTGACTCCTTATTTTATTTTCATTTTTATATAGCTTTATTATAGCCTGCTGTATTGAGTCCTATGAGTAAATAGTAAGGCACACTGGGTTTTATAGCCTTGGGTGGTAACCGATCTAGGAGAAGGAAAAGGCTGAATTCAAAACTGCATGTAGCCCTGGTGAAGCATATACTCTGCAGCTAAGGATACTAGACTCTGATACTAGGTAGAAAAACGTAATTGCACAGTAAAACAAGCAAAATAGTAGTATAGATAATAAGTTCTGACCAATACTACACTTTGATCCTAGGTAAAAAAGGGTAACAAGTGTACCCACAAATAAGCAGAATATTAGCAATAAAGAGAGAAAAGAGTGTAGCAGACGTTAAACATTTTCGCTAGATACGCATAACATTGATAACCCTATTAGCAGCAGTAACCCCTTTTCAGATTTTGGGCATGAGAAAAAAGAAAAACAAAACTGGCAGCATATGTGCTGTGAACCCGAAGAATCACGTTCTCTTTCACTTTGTGCCGAGATCGGGATAGAAGGCTAAAATTAGCGCTCCGTGCAATAGACCCACATGGCGTAGACAATACACCTCACTTAGTTTTTCATTCACCAACAAAAATAAGTTTAACTTTTCCCTTATTCTTAACAGAATCTTTTAAGAGCAGTGCTGGAATTAGCACTTCATATCATGAAAATTTAATTTAGGAATATTTAATATTTAGCATTTTATAAAGAAATAAGTATGACAATATCTTTTTCATAAAAATTCCTGTGAACAAGGAATTTTTTTAATTTTGTAAATATAAAATTATATTTGTAGGTTTGTGTTTCGTCTACGATTAATTGTTTGTCGTTTTATATTATTGATTTATTTATTAAAATTGTTAGTGAATAATAGGATTAAAATAAAAAAACAAAAACAAAAAGCGAACAAATTTATCTGAAAACTTTTTTAATTTTAAACCTTTTTTATTTTTGATGCATAATATTTAATTTTGTAGCATAATATTTAATTCTGTAGCAATTTATTATTTTAATTTTAATTTGTGAGGTTCACTCTGTACAAACCCGGAAGTTAGTCGAGGTAAAGGGTTACGGAGAAGAGCTTAGGAAGATATAGGAGAAAGGTAACAAATAACACTAGAAAAAACAGGTTAAGATTGAAGTGATCAGGAATACATCTTCTTGGAGGTCGGTTCCACGTCTGAACAAGCCGCTCGAGTTGAACTTACATCTCACCATTGGCGTACGAAAGGAACGAGAGTGGTTCGCTACAATGTGCGTAGCATGGTGGGTCTCCTGTTAAAAAAAGGCTGACAACAATATCCCAACTACAATGTATCACATTAATATATAACTTTTTTCCAACAAAACAAAAAATCCCAGTATCATAAGTGAGATAACGCCGATGTTGTTAATTTTGCAAAAGGCCCAAGAGCCACTCCGTTAAAAGTTTACACAGTAAGAGACACAGTTTATGGATATATATTTGAGAAGATAACTGTTAATCTGAAACTTGAACAATTTAAGATGGTCGTGATCGCGGGAGCATTTTCTAGGGAGTCGGTTTCACAAAGCAGCGGTTCGTGGGAAGAAACTACTCGAGTGGAACTTACATCTCACTAATAAAATACAAAGGAATAATAGTTCGTAGCATGTGCGTAGCATGGCGGATCATAGTCTTCGAACTGGTGGAACAAAGTAATTGTTTAAACATTTTCCCATGATAATAGCCGTAAAATAGTGAGAAGTTTGATCGAATATTTTTGTGACTTAATGTACAATTTAGTGTAAAATTAGTGTAACTAAATTGTCAATGCAATTGGTTGTCTTGATATTAATGTGTTAATCATACGCAGTTAATGAGTCAGTAGTCATCGCATGTAATATATATATATATATATATATATATATATATATATAAATTAAATTTTTTCAAAGATGTTGAATGCACATTTCGACATGAAATCCCCGAAGGGGATAACACATCACCTCAGCAACAAATGTTATCCAGAAACTGGAGATAATTTGAATTAAATTATGTCTATTTTCTCTTTTCAACTCATAGATAGAATTGTAAAAAAAAAAAAAAAAATTTAGAAAATAAAAAAAGGGAAAAAATTGGTATCGTCTGGGTTCACAAAAAGGGGAAGAGGACAGTAAAGTAAACTGAACAGACGGCGTGTTGAATTGATATTAGGTTAAACAAAACGGAAAGAGGTAATTTTTATTTTACATGGAGCTCTCCTCCTGTATCATTTTTTAATATTAAAATTTAATATTTAATATTAATTAGGATCGGGTTTTGGAATTTACCTTCCTGCTTTTTCCGCTTGGATTAAAGTATTTAAATAATATATATATATATATATATATATATATATATATATATATTACAAGAAAGTGAAAGAACACGTAGATCAAAAACCCACTGTTCAAGAATTTACTTTTATAAAGAGTGCTCGATACAGAATAGAGTTTAATATTGTAATTTTGTTATTACAATGGTTTATAAAAGCATAATATCACTACACAAAGATTTTCATGTTTCGGAACAGAGTTGTTAACAGTTCTGCTCCGAAACATGAAAATTTTTGTGTAGTGATATGCTTTTATAAACCATTGTAATAACAAAATTACAATATATATGTATATAAAATTAAAAATCGCCTGAAGACACCACTCATGGTAGAAACCTGGGTAGCGAAATAACTTGTTTAAAAATGGAATATATATATATATATGCATGTTTATAAAACTTAAAACAAAAAGTAACGAAATAATTTTGTGTTTTCATTAGTTAAATGGTTTTCCTCTGCAAGGTTTGTTTTTCTTGATTAGTTTTTGGGCAATAAGCTTACTTGTTATATGCTAATATTAGCCAATAAATCCTCTGGTCCAATAGGTCGATTCAGTAATGATGCCTCGTAGCCAAGAGAAACGTCATGCTTTGATTACAGTAAATCGGCCAGACCGACATTGTTCGAATGTCTGTCTCCTTAGCAACAAAGGTTTTTGCAAATTATACGTAATCGTTCTTTTTTCATCTTCAAGAAAAGCTTTATTTACATGGCAGGTTTCTTTCGAATTAAAATTGTCAGATTTTGGCAACTGCTCTTGAAAAGGGTCTCAGATCAGTGGTTAATTGAGGCAAGAAATGGTCTTTAAATTTTAACACCTCCAAAACGAGACTGCTTTGATTTAATCACTGCAGAGAGCTTTTTTTTTTTTGCCTGACATCAGAATGGCTGATGCTAAACTCTGGGGGAAGCAACACTCTAAGCCTTCTTGGACTCACGTTTTCCTCTGACATGAAGTGGAGCGATTATATCGTATCTATTTCTACGTCTGCTGCAAGGAAAATTGTTTCACTGTGTTGTACTAAAATACCTTTCTTGTTGGAATCCATCTTGTATATTTATAAATCTACCAATTTGCCATCTTTGGTCTGGTCCTCCAACGGTGCACCTCGAGGTTCTTGAGGAAATCTAGAAAAGGATCTGCAATACAATCGATGCTGTCAAGGCATATCGTCTCCAGTCATTTTCTCACTTTCTGTCAAATATTTCTACAAATATTTTCATATACAAATATTTTCATATACAAATATTTCTACAAATATTTTCATGGCAAATTCTCTGATGAGCTTTTTTTCTCTGAAACCCCGACTGCATGAATTTAAACAGGCTACTAGTTTGTCAATTAGGTCTCAACGTTTTACTGTTGAACTAGCCACATACAAACGCCACTTTCACCTTAACATTTTTTTTCTTGTATTTCCCACTTGCAGAACTCTTTTTCGATTTCTTCTTTCCATCATAACTACAACCTTCAAAAATTTAACTGCAGCGTCAATCGACATCTTCTGTCTCCTTAAACCCTGTTTCCTTTTTTTTGTCCTTTCCTCATTCCTGTCCATTCTCTTTCACTGTAACCCCATGCGTTCTAGTGGCATTGTCTCTTTGTTTGGGGGGAAACGAGTAAAAGTTATCTTGGCTGAAGCTGCTCAATATCCACTTTTCAGCTTTGATAGAATTCAAAATCGTTTATGCCATCTTTTTTTTTTTTTTTTTTAGTCATTTTACCCCAAGCAAAGCAGTTTTACTGCCACTGTTGTGCAGGGGGTTACATAGGGGGAAGTGATGAGAAAGCAAGGTAGGTTATAGGGGGTGTCAGGAAGAGGGTAACAGAAGGATGAGAATACTGGTGAGATGGGGGTGGAGTGGATGGAGAAAAGAGCTTGAGAGAAAGGATGCAAGTTAGTGAGATAGGAGATTACTATTGACCTTATATTAATCTCCAAGAATTTAAATGTAAGTACTAGACTGTGTATAAATTTACTGCAGCATTGAAAAGAATTATGTTAACTGTTATTTTCTTGTAACTTGAAAAAAAAAAGTTAACATTAAATTTTGAATTAAATTAGGTACCGCCAAAAGATTTCTAAAAGAAGCTTACCATGACGAAAAAAAAAAAAGACCCCAAACTGGATAAAAAACAAAGTTTTATCAAAAATGTTCGTTAAGAAGAAAGAAACTATTTATTGACTATTTTATAAAATTTTTTTAATCATTCCTAGCATGTTCAAATATGGATTAATTTTTTTTTTTTTGCATCATTGTGGTGCAGTGGATATCGGCTCGGAACGAGAAATCGGATAGCCGAGTTCAAATTCCAGTTGAATTCATTGCATTCACTTACGCGCAAATACTCTTGGGAAAGGTATTAATCCGTCTCTTCCTTCCAGTTATGGGTTAAATAACAGGACAGATTGGGTTCTATAGCCTTCCTTGTGGAGGAGGAGTTGATCATCCACTTTGCAGCATTTTTCCTGCAGACACAACATCACTCCTCTTTCGCTATTTCCATGATAAATGTTCAGATGAGCTGCATTATTTAGTTCCACCAGTTCGGAACATTGCAGCGAGGACACGATATTCTAATTCCATAGAGTCGAATCATCTTCGTTTTCCTCGCATTCCAAATGTAATAAAAAAAATGTAATTCAGACAGCTTTTTTTCTTAAGAGCCGCAACTCCCGCATGAATACTTCCTTGAATACTAAAATCAAGTTAAGGGTCAAATTTTATATATCATCCTTTCTTATAATCTTCCTACGATCTATCTTTTTATTAATATCGCACACCTCATTGATTATAACAATTTCAAACGTAACCGTTCGTCTTGAGTGGCTCTCGAGACCTGTATTAGGTAAACATTAATATAAAACTAGCCTAAATTTTTTGCTTCTTCCCATCCTCACTGCTGAAGATCTGGACAGTTGTTACAGTTTTTAATTCAGAGTTTTCCTTCTCCCAAACTGGTTGCCAATCATACCTAAAAAGCCCAGTCAACCCTACTATTTAACCAATAGCTTGGAGGGAAAAGATGGATTCACATCTTTTTCAAGGGTATTTGCGCGTAAGTAAATGCAATGAAATCAACTGGTTATCTGATTTCTTATTTAGTCGCTGTCCCTTACACTAATGGCACAGGTACACACCTATAATTCTTGATTCTCGTCAGATAAAATTGGACGTTAGTGGGTCCCGAATTCTCTACTGAACATTACATGAAAGCTGACTAACGAGCCGCAGCTCATCTACATAAATGAAACCGTTGGCCACTTGAAGGGTTATCATCAATTTGATTTCTTCTTCTTCTTCTTTATACTTTGTACGTCCTTAGTTTTTATGTGTCCTGTCTTCGTCTATTTTTGTTGTTTAAACAGTTCTTTATTGTCTTAGATCCATGATGACATCTTTTAAAACTCTTAGTTGTTACTAGCATTTCTTCTTCTTCTTCTTCTTCTTCTTCTTCTTCTTCTTCTTCTTCTTCTTCTTCTTTACCTTAAGGACGTTAGTCATCATGGCTTCCAACAATTTCTTGTCTTTTATAGCTCTTAATATATTTTGTCTTTTTGTTATTGTTAGGGCGCCGCTCCTATTTGACTACAAATGGACTGTTCCCATTGCTATATATAGCGATGGTGGATTCTCTACAGGGGAGTCGTACCGAGTCACTAGACTGACGACTCTACGACACTGTCAGCCCTCTGCCTTCGGGCGGGGGGCGCTCTCTGCTTCCGAGCAGAGAGCAGTAACCCAGTCGTGGTTCCGCCGAAGGGTAGAACCACGACTGGGGAAAAATAGACAGACATTTTTTGGCCCGGCTATATGGCCGGGAATACCCACAATAAAATGACCATGTGTCACATCCAGCCTACGTGGGAAGGCTAGTAAATACAGTCGTAGAGAGTCACTTGAGAGTCTCTAATGAGTTACTGAAGAGTCAGTGCGAGTCAGTGAAGAGTTAGTCACACTTCCGGTGGCGTACCGGAAGTAATCACGTATACACACGTCTTACGACGGATTGGACTCTTGTATCTTTCTATTGTAAATATTACTAATCACTTCTGTACATACTAACCGTCTTTCCTCGGAATACAACTTATATTCTGATTCTGTTGTTGAGTTATTCATTTATACTTGGCGACATAACAGTTATTTTTCCTAAACCTTATTCCTTCATTCATTTACTCAAGCTCGCTAGGTAATTGTATTCCTTGTTTCTCCACTGTCCCTCTTGCCTTCAATCTGTCCTATGAGTATCAAGTTTTCCAAGCTCTCTTTCCTCATTATGAGCCCTAGAAATTTCAACTGTCTATAAGTGTCCTTTTTGTTTTTGAAATCAGAGTGATCCCTCTCCTAAACAGAATACCAACCAAGGCTAACGATCCTTGTCTGTCCGTATTTGAATGAGTTGGGAACCATGCAAAGCAAGGACATTTAACACTCTGAGTTATTTGATATAGCTGCATACTTAGCATTTTTTTCTTAAAACTTCCTCATTGTTCACATGTTCCGTTTATGATATTCTCAACATTCTTCTGCAGAACTACATCTCTGTTGCCTCAATTATGCTCTTCATCTGTGAGGAGATTGTCTAGCATTCACTAGAATGAATGAGTTTAAACATTCCGTTTCCAGTGAGAAAAGCATGTGCTCAGATTTGGGCTAATTATCTGGGCATGACATTATTTTTTACTTATGTCATTAGGTCTACTCAGTTAAGTGGTTAGTCCCGTTCTCGAATATAATAACAGTCATCGCTAGAGATGAAGAAAGCTGGACTGCCATGCTACAATTACTATAATTATTTATGACCTGTATGGAAGCGAATTGCCCAATTTTGTTACTGTTTGGTTTATTAGAAAAATAATGCATGAAGCCAACGTTACAGTCGGTCAGGGTCGGCAGCAAGTAAAAGCAAACCGGAATTTAATTTGATTTCTTTATTTATATGCAACATGATATGTACATAACCGGAAGATATCTATCTATCTATCTATCTATCTATCTATCTATCTATCTATCTATCTATCTATCTATCATATCAGTGAAGCTATACTACTTCGCTGCAAGTCTTTTCATATCTATCTATCTATCTATCTATCTATCTATCTATCTATCTATCGTTAATCAGTTCACCGCAGGAAGGGCGATAAAATCCTTTAAGAAAAAAGGTTTAACTGAGAGGGAAAGAAACAGAGAGGGCAATAAAAGAAGGGGATTCAAGGAGAAAGAAAATACCTATTTCTATCTATCTATCTATCTATCTATCTATCTATCTATCTATCTATCTATCTATCTATCTATCACATGTCCGACTTCTTTTCGAAAACGTATTTATGTAGCCAACTTCAAATTGTTGCTCAAATGCTACCATTAACAAGGAGTTTGATTTTGGGCATCATACAGTTGTAAAGCACACTAGTCAAATTTTCAATTTAGTCGAGTACCGCTTTCTAATAAAAAGAAAGATATAGAACTAAATTTCTCACAAGACACTTTGGCTAAGTTAGCTGCAGCAGAAGCAGAGCCCGTAAGATATTCACTTTGCCAGGTTGATATTTATATAAAATATTGCATTTAAAATAATGCGCGATATTCGAAAATATTTCGTACTTAAAAAAATAAGTAAATATTTTTTACCGGCTTAGACTGAGTGAATATAACGAACCCGAGTTCAAATTCTAGTCAGGTTCGTTATATTCACTGACGCTTAAATACCCGCGGAAAAGGTATGAATCTGTCTCTACTTCCCCAGCTATGGGTTGAATAGCAGAACAGACTGGATCCTATAACCCTGGGTGTCAACCAGTCTACTGCAGAAAGAAACGGCAACCTACTTCGGGAAAACCTTCTGCCTAGTCAGTCATGTATCGAAAGAGACATGATCACCCAAGCGTGTATCACTCATGGCATTGAGTAACTAATTGTCTAAGATTGGATGTAATAAGTTGGAATATATTGTAAAAAATGACTTAAGGACGACAGTTTAATTTTTTGTTTTTAATGAAGACTTAATCAGCAATCTGAAAAGTCTTGTCACGGATGTATTGATTGTGGAAAATTGTTTGTGAATATCACATTTATTGTAGGTATTTATAGACTCGAATAAGGCTGAGTATTTCTGCTAGTATTATGATCAGCATCCCCAACACCATCATCATCATTAGCAGCAGCCGTCGAGAGTTCCCCATTGGAAAATACTTTTCCAGCTTCTTCCAAAAGGAGCATGATTGTATCTTTCTCTGCTATATCTTCACTAGTAAAATCTTTTATCTCATCACTCCATCTTCAATTTGCTTTTTGCACACTTGATTTGCTATCCATTGATTTGCTATCCATCGATTTGCTATCCATCGATTTGCTATCCATTGATTTGCTATCCATTGATTTGCTATCCATCGATTTGCTATCCATCGATTTGCTATCCATTGATTTGCTATCCATCGATTTGTTATCCATTGATTTCGATTTGCTATCCATCGATTTGCTATCCATCGATTTGCTATCCATCGATTTGCTATCCATCGATTTGCTAACCATTGATTTGCTATCCATTGATTTGCTATCCATCGATTTGCTATCCATCGATTTGCTATCCATTGATTTGCTATCCATTGATTTGCTATCCATCGATTTGCTATCCATTGCGCACTATTCAACTAATCTTCTGCTCCATTTGTTCTACTTCTTTATTTTTATGTGTCCTGTCCACATCTATTTTTGTTGCTTAAACAGTTCTTTTTTTCTTAGTCTGATCTCTGCTTCATGATGACGTCTTTTTTATCTCTTAGTTGTTCCTAGCATTTTTTCCAGTGATCTTTGTACATTGTTATCAAGAGATTTTGTTACTTTCCATCTCCCATTCCCACACATCAACGATAAACTGCATCCGGAAGCAAGACCTCCAATTGGGAGGTTGTGAGGAGCATGGAACCACCTCTTAATTGCTGTTGTTCCCAGGTTCATTCTGACCCGGAGCGGTAGCACCTGTTACGGTCCCAGCTATGGGCAAATAGTTAACCCTCTAAAGTGTGGTCAAAACACTATGAAAGTATAAAAATAAACTTTTATAGAAATATATACATTTTTGAAAGAAAAATATTACCAAAAATACATTTTTTAAGAAAAAAAAATTATTACCATAAATTTTTGAAGGGAAAAAATTCTCAGCAAAACATTTTTGAATACAAAAACTAGAAGACATTTTCAGTTTTCTAAAATAAAGAAGAATAAAAACAAAATATTTTCATTAAAGTCTTACTAAATCAACCTTTTCACTATAACCGAACATTATAAAAAGAATACCTTAAAACGTCGCCTTTTTGGCATTAAATAACCCACAGAGGTTGATATGCCGTTAAACAAAACTCAAACTCAAACTCCCACACATCAAAGCAGGTTATTTTATATTAATTATAAACTTTATATTTTAAGCCTATTAGCCAGATGCATTTTATTATATGTTGCATAATTAATATTGAAACATATTGATTTAATCGCAGATTCTTCTTATATGTTCAATTGACATTTCAAGCCCATTGGCTAGAGGCTTTTCATTATATTCTTGTAATTTTTTGAATTAAATACTTTCAGCCGGATGTTATACGTCTTTTTAGCCCATTTTCATGACGTACCTCCATTAAACTAAATAGTGTTAAATATAAGAGACAATGAATGTCTATTATGTTTAATCATGAGCCGTTCTAAACGTCGTATTTTTGCTTTAATTTTAGTTGAAAATAAAAAATTGTGGAATTTTTGTCTTTATTTTCAACTGAAATTAAAACCAAAATACGATTTTTAGAACGGCTCATGATTAAACATAATAGACATTCATTGTCTCTTATATTTAACAGTATATGTTTAGAAAATTATTTGTTGCCTCGATACACTAAACTAAATAGATGTATTCCTGGATTTCTTCTGGTCTTTATCATCTATTCTTGCTTTCTTTTTTCGGGGCGTTATAACTAAACATTACTTATGTTTAATTTCGAGTCATCTTTAAACGTACAGCGATAAGTGTTCGCGTTTTTTAAAATTCATTTGGTGTTTTTGATATCAGTAATACGTCGTCAGCAAATTCGTAGATGATCTTTTGATATCAGTAATACGTCGTCAGCAAATTCGTAGATGATCTTTTCTTCATTTATGTTTATGTTATTCATTGTCAGTTTTGGCACCTCGACTTGGTGTAATGGTTAACAAGCTTGTCTTACTAGAACAATTACCACTGAGTAGTGAGTTCGATCCTCTCTTGGTACCCCATGTTTTCGGTCTTGTGCCACATTTAAGCGATGCTTGGAAAATCACCAATAATTCCCAGTTTCTTTTTCGGAAAGACACTTTTTAAAAGTTTTCTAAAATAAAAAAAGAATTAAAACAAAATTTTCATAAAATTCTGACTAAATCAACCTTTTTACTATAAACCAAACATTAAAAAAGATCCCCTAGAACCCCACCTTTTTGGCATTAAATAACCCACAGAGGTTGATATATCATTAAACAAAACTCAAACTCAGTATATTTGTGTACAAAATTTCTGTTATTTCAAATCTTTTCTTCATCTGTGAGGTAATTATCCAGTATTCATTGCCATATTGGAGGACTGATATTACATAAATGTTAAGTACTCATTTCTTTGTTTCTAACGAAATTTTCCTTTTTCCTAATACTTTGATTAGGTTTGGAAGGCATATTATGCTATCCTAATATACTTTCGTATTTGGTGTCGCATTTTCTGTCCTTTCTTTTTCTCTGATACCCCGACTACATGAATTGAAGCGTGCTGCTAGATTGACATTTTAATGTTGAAATAGCTAAATGCAGCTGCCACTTCTATTCCAACAGTTTCTTTTCTCGCACTTCTCACTTGTGGAACTCCTTTTCGTTTACTTGCTTCCCAGATAACGACAATTGTCAAAAGTTTAAATGCAACGTTAATCGCCATCTTTACTTCTTGAATCTCTTTCATCTTTTGTCCTTTCCTCATTCTTTAAACCCAGTCTTCTTTTTCATTTCCAGCAATCTCCTACTTACTAGTGGCATTCTCACCTTGCTTGGGGTGAAATAAGTAAAAAAAAAAAAAAATATATATATTTAAATTTGCGTATTTGATTACACATACAAATTTACTCTTGAATTCTATTGAATGAAACATTGTCAACTATCAGTATGTGCGTTATGGTACAGTGGATATCGGCTCGGAACGTATTGTATTCACTTACGCGCAAATACCCTTGGGAAATGTATTAATCCGTCTCTTCCTTCCAGTTATGGGTTAAATAGCAGGGCAGATTGGGTACTAGAGCCTTGGTCGGCAACCAGTCTACCGCAGAAATGGCAACCTACTGCGGAGTAATCTACTGCCCAGTCAGTCATGACTCTTTCGAGACATGATCGCCCAAGCGTGTATGACATATGGCACTTAACTGACTGACTGTCAACTATCAACAGTATTTTTGTTTTCCTATGCAACGTTAATCGCCATCTTTTTTCTTGAATCTCCTGCATCTTTTGTCCTTAATCAATTTTTAAACCCACTCTTCTTTTTCCTTTCCAGCAATCCCCTGCTTACTAGTCGCATTCTCACCTTGCTTGGGATGAAATAAGTAATATATATATATATATATATATATATATATATATATATATATATATATTGCTCACTCAGTAATGAATTAGAGCACTCTGGCTACTGGAGTATGATACATCATACGCTAAAAGTCTGCCTCCTTCTACCGAGCGCCTATAGCTCAGAGGTAGAATCGCCGACTGATGACAATTCAGTTGGGTCTCAATCCTGGGTTAAAAGCAATCGGGTGTCTAACCGTACTGATGAGCTGTGATACAGCGAAACAGATTTGTCTGTGGATGAATATATATATATATATATATATATATATATATATATATATTATATAATTAGCCAACTTGCCCTGACGATCCATTTGGTGAAACCTTGGTAGGTCCGTTGGCTCTAGGTTAGCTTTCTACTTATATATATATATATATATATATATATATATATATATATAAATTTGCGTATTTGATTACACATACAAATTTACTCTTGAATTCTATTAAATGAAACATTGTCAACTATCAATACTATTTTTGTTTTCCTAGTAATTCTTTCGACGTAATTACAGTTACTTTTATTCCCAACTTTCACAATCTACGGTTCTATGTCAATCAGAAACAGCTCAGATTAAAGATAAACAATAAGCACTTGTCATTTGATTTATATAAGTCGTCTAGTTAAATATGTGTTAATTGATAAATAGGCCAAACACAATGGCATCTACTTATACTAACCATCTTCTGTTTAAATAACACCTAAACATTAGACTTCTCGATAGCTTTTGTGGAAGATAAATGACCATTGAAAAATACTTCTAAAATACAGCTTACCACACAAGCAACTGACAACCCTAACTTAACTATCTTCTTTTTGACTGTCCTTCACAATTTTTTGTTCTTTCTCAATAATTTTTTTTCTATTTCTTATTTCTCTTAAACCTAGGTAGATTATGAATTGTTTTTCCTCTACCTCTCTTGCATTCAATCTGTCCTATGAATATCACACTTTCCAAACCATCTTTCCTCGTTATGTGCCCTACAAATTTCAACTGTCTCATTATAATATTAAGTGTTATTTTTCTCTAAAGTCTCGTCGTTGCTCACATGTTCGATTCATTTCTGTTGCTTCAAATCTCTTTTTAATAAATTACAAAACCTTTTAAATTCATTAACTACGAACAGATGTCAAAATAAAGTACATAAGTTTAAATATATAGAAAGTGGACAGAGGACAAAATGTTTTAAAATAATTTAAATGCGCACTGGAAGAGCAAAAGATAACTTTGGAATAGCAAAAACGGATGCTGGGACTACCGTGGATGAACATATGATTAATGAGGAGGTTTTAAGGAATACAGAAACAAAAAAAGGGTGCTTATACTTAGAATCAAAAAGAGTTCAAATTTCTAGTCGAGGAAATTTAATGCTCTCAGGAAATATAAAAAGCAAGAGGGAAACAGCGAGAAACAAACCTAACAAGCTTCTGTAAATTTTTTTTTAATCGTATCACCCCGAGCAAGGCCGTAACACCACTGATGTGCAGGGGGCTACGTAAAAGTGAAAAGATTGGAAAAGAGAAAGCCAGAAACCACATCCTAAACAGGGAACAAGGGATGAGCCTCTTAACCTGTTCAATAGATGTGGGTGGAGTGTGAACCGGGCGATAGATAGATAGATCTATCTACTCCAATTGAAAAAAAAAGTGAGAAGATTTGAAAAGAGAAAGCCGGAAAGCACATTCTAAACAGGGAACAAGGGATGAGCCTTTTAACCTGTTCAATAGATGTGGGTGTAGTGTGAACCGGGCGATAGATAGACAGATTTATCTACTCCAATTGAAAAAAAAAAGTGAGAAGATTTGAAAAGAGAAAGCCGGAAAGCACATCCTAAACAGGGAACAAGGGATGAGCCTCTTAACCTGTTCAAATGAATAATAATACAAGGAATAGGAGGAATAGTACAAAGAAAAACGTTGCTAAGAGCTACGAAAGATAGGAAGTTAGGGAGAACCATGATCGCCTAAGTTCTGAGGGGACACTGCACATAGAAAAAGGTCTTCATCACAAAATTATGTTAAAAATACACATTTTTACCAATTTACCATAATCTATTGAGTGTAGTTTTTAAATTTAATTTCTCAACACGGTTATGTAACTCAAATTTGCCGACTAAACTACTCGCTTCTTGATTAATTTTAGTCACCATATCAGTGGGAGCTTTAAATTTAAAGCCTTGCTTCATAACAGTTAAAGACTAATAATCCTGAATATAGATTACTGAACCCCACTAAAACAGAGCTAGGTAAAATAAATAAGGTAATCTTGCAAAGGGTTTGTAAAGCACTAAGAATGTTCACTAACATAAACCAGTGGCAATCCACCAGTGATTGTATCAAATGGTTCCAAATGTACGATAAAAATGAACATTGCTCATTCATTAAATCTAAATCTAATCTAAATCTAAACTTATTTATAAATGAAACTTTGTCTCTATGTGTGTGTGTGTGTGTGTGTGTGTGTGTGTGTGTGTGTGTGTGTGTGTGTGTGTGTGTGTTTGTGTGTGTCCATTACCTATAGACTCCGAAATGGCTGAACCGATTTTCTTGAAAATTTACACAGTTGTACTATAAACGTCTGCGAGTGTTCTTAGCTAGGTTTTGTGTCGAGGTACCCCCGATAAATATCGAAAATCGATAATCGAAAAAATCGGGTTATAGAAGGAGTGGTCCTATTTTAATCAAATTTCATACACTCATAGACAAAGACATAAGAGATGATGTTCAGAAGTTTCAAGGTTGCAGTTCTTACAATAGTGCAGAAAATCGATTATATATATATATATATATATATATATATATATATATATATATATAAAAGGCAAGATGTTTGTGTGTTTGCCTGTTTATCTGCATGTATGTCTATATTTTTTCAGCCCTTTTATTTTAGTTTTTGCTTCGGGTTTGGCTCTAAGTAGGTATAATTGTAATTCTTAGTCTCAGCCATGATACCATTTACTCAGAGGACTTATTTAGCCTTCAAAATTCAGTTTACGACGAAAATACTTATTTGATATCGATACCAGGAAATCAAAATTTGACTTACATCCATTCATTTTTCTTTCAGTCTACGGTTTCGCTTTAACTGGAAACAACTATTGCTTTTTAGTCTTTCGTGCCAACGTCCAAAAAGTCTGAGCTCCAGAACCATGGATTAGTTTTAAAGCTTTCATTACACCCGAGCAACGCCGGGCTATACTGCTAGTATGACATAAAAGAGTTTTATCCATCCATTTCCGAAAGTGCGTTTAACGAAGCCATTAATTTTGCTAAACAATATAATGAAATCGATAATCAAGAAATAGACGTTATCAGGCACTCCCGTAAGACATTATTATACCATAACAACACATTATGCATAAAAAAGGATGACTTAAACAACTTTGACAACCCCATGGGTGCATATGATGGGACAGAGGTAGCAGAATTAATAGGTTGTTTATTTTTATATAAACTAAATAAGTACATAGATTTCAATAACCACGGGTTGCACCGTGATGACGTTTAATAATAGTTGATAACAGTAACCCCCAAAAATGTGACAACATACGAAAAAAAAAACTCAATTGGTTTTTCAAAAAATGTGCGTTGTGGCGCAGTGGATATCCGCTCGGAACGAGAAATCGGGGAGCCGAGTTTGAATTCCAGTTGAATTCCTTGCATTCACTTACGCGCAAATACCTTTGGTAAAGGTATTAATCCGTCTCTTCCCTCCAATTATGGGTTAAATAATAGGACAGATTGGGTTCTATAGCCTTGGTCGGCAACCAATCTACCACAGAAAGCAATGGCAACCTACTGCGGGATAATCTTCTGCCCAGTCAGTCATGTCTCTTTCGAGACATGATCGCCCAAGCGTGTATCACGTATGGAACTTAACTGACTGACTGACGGTTTTGATTTGGATGTTGAAAACAATTTAAAAGTAGTAAATTATTTAGACATTACGCTAAATATTTTAAATGGATCAATATCCTCTTATATGAAAGAGAACCAAAATCTGCAATACGTAAACACTAAATCTAATCACCCCGCCCATATTGGGCGGGGTATTGCAAAAAGTATCTTCTATAGATTATCAAACAATTCGTCTAGTATAGATATATTTAATAATCATAAAAAAAGTGTACCAGGATGCCCTAAATAAAAGTAGTCGTACAGATAGTCTGATATTAAGAGAGGCAAACGTAAGAACAGAAATAGGAACATCCTATGGTTTAATCCACCATTTAATTTAGCTGTAAAAACCAAAATCGGAAAAATATTTTTCAATTTATTAAAGCAACATTTCGGTAAGGAAAATGAGTTATATAAAATATTTAGCAAAAATAACGTAAAACTTAGTTATAGTTGTATGCCAAACATGGAAAAAATTATTAGTGGATTAAACAAGAAAAAGGTTACGGATAAAACGCGTACAGGCATAGCTAGTTGTAGCTGTAGAATTAAGAGTAACTGTCCGTTGCAGGGTAAATGCCAGCAAGATTGTGTTGTTTACCATGTTAAAATTTATAGAAACACTGAAGATACTGAACCCAAAATATACTTAGTTGCTACCCAAGATAGTTTTAAAAAAACGATATTATAACCACATTAGTAGCTTTAACAATGGAAACATAGCACCACCCTTTCTACTTATGTGTGGTCCATTAAACAAAGCTGAATATAGACCCTATTTTAAAATGGGAGATATTAAAGAGATGTGCTAAGTATAAAGCCGGACAGAAATTTTGTAGGTTGTGTGTAGAGGAAAAAATTGCAATAGCGTCGTATGAACACACTAATAATTTCTTGAATTCTAAAACGGAAATACTAAATAAGTGTAGACATAGAAAGTCTTGGCTTTTAGGATTAGGTATGTTTGGTGGGTTTGCTTATTTCCTTATTTTCTTTAGTTGTCGTTGGTTGTTTTATGTTTTCGTCTTCGCAATTATTAATGTTTTACATAAAATTCGTTTTCTTAATAAAAGTTATCCCCCATTTATGTTTGGTCTCTTCCTTTTTGGTCACGTGGGTTATTGAGTTTCGTTTATCATGTCGTTTGTTTATTACCTCGTTAGCCATCTTTCCCTGACGATCCGCTTAGTGGTCCAACAAACATACCAAGGATTAACCTAAGCGGATCGTCAGGGAAAGATGGCTAACGGGGTAATAAACAAACGACATGATAAACGAAACTCAATAACCCACGTGACCAAAAAGGAAGAAACCAAACATAAATGGGGGATAACTTTTATATATATATATATATATATATATATATATATATATATATATATATATATATATATATATATATATACGGTCATGTCACGTTGAATACACCGGTTCCCGCTCGATCACCGAAATTAAGCAACGTTGAGCCTGGCCAGTACTTAGGTGGGTGACCACTTGGGAATACCAGGTGCTGTTAGCGTTCACGGCTGTGCGCTGTGGTGCGGTGGATGTGAGCCGAGTTCCAATTCCAGTCAAGCACACTCCATTCACTTGCGCACTAGTACCCTTGGGAAAGGTATTAATCCGTCCGTTCCCTCCAATTATGGGTTAAATAATTGAGGTCTGCTGTTCATGCGATCTGTGGCAGACTTCTCCACCGATTGTTTGTTATCAGCAGTTCCAAAAAGTGTGGATGGTACTACACAATGCCTTCACCACTATAAACAAATCTCTGTGTGGATGTCTTACTAAGGTTAGACCCTCATACATCGAAATCGATGGGTGAGTCCATAATATATATATATATATATATATATATATATATATATATATATATATATATAAAGTCTAAATTACGAATAATTGAAAATGACACTGAAATTTCATTTTAATCTCGCTGCTGACCTTGAGCGGGATCTACACTCTGTGGTGAACTGGGGCAAGAAGTGGCTTGTCAACTTCAATTCCTCTAAGACCAAGCTGTTGTCTGTCAACCATTACAGGCAACCTCTTCTGCCTCCCATAAGCATGGACCAGATGATTCTCCCGGAGAGTAATACACTACGCCTCCTCGGACTTACCCTGTCCTCAGACCTCAAATGGAAGCACTATATTGAATCCATAGCAAAATCTACTGCTAAGAAGATTGGGTCACTATGTCGATCTAGGATGTTTTTTCCACCTGAATCCATCCTGCATATATACAAGTCAACCATCCGTCCGTGCATGGAGTACTGCTGCCATTTATGGTCAGGTGCCCTGCCGTTCTCCTCAGTGTTCTTGACAAGCTCCAAAGGAGAGTCTGTAATGTGATAGGTACTGATCTGCAGCCACTTTCCCATCGTCGAAATGTGGCCTCCCTCTGTCTCTTCTATAAATACTTTCATGGCTTCTGCTCGGATGAGCTTAAGTCACTGATGCCTCCTCAACAGGTGTTTACCCGTGCAACCAGACTGGCAACTGGGTCCCACCCATTCACAGTCAGGTTAGCCAAACGCAGACGACAATTCTACTCCTGCAGCTTCCTCTCTCGCACTTCCCGCCTGTGGAACTCACTCCCGTATTCTTGCTTTCCTGACGGCTACGACCTCCAGAAATTTAAAAGCAAAGTTAATACTCACCTACTAACCACTGGACTCTAGCTCTCTCCCCTCCCCTGTATAATCTTCACTTTCTCTCCGCCCATGTATCTATCATTGCACCTGCTTTCTCAGCTTTCTATTGTTCCTTTCTAACTAGCTTGTACTCCTCACTCTTTTCTAATTAATCTTTCTACATTTATGTAACCCCCTGCACATCAGTGGCGTTTCTGCCTTGCTCGGGGTGAAATGATTAAAAAAAAAAAAAAACAAGATTACACAAAAAAAAATATGTTGGAATATGAAATAGTAAATTTATTCAATAAAATCGCCATCAGCTGTAACCACAGTCTCCAGACAACTTCGCAATCTGCTGTTTCTCATCTGGATGGTCTCCTTGATTAAGTTAGTGTATGCTGCCTTCAGTTCATCTTTGGTGTTACAAGTTTTGTCTTTTGCTCAACTGCCTCACACAGAGTCATCAAGAGTGTTGCACTATGGGTAGTTAGCCTGCAAAATGTAAAGGGTGATGCGATCACAGAAATTGGTTGACAGACATATCTGGGTTCTCCTGCTTGTGTGGTGTGCTGCTGAGTCCTGTTGCCAGACATAGGGTCTTCCATAAACCATCCTCTTGACCTAGGGTAGCACTACCTCTTAAAGGCACTTAAAGGTTTTTCAAAAAATGTGTGTTGTGGTACAGTGGATATCGGCTCGGAACGAGAAACCGGGGAGCCGAGTTCGAATTCCAATTGAATCCATTGTATTCACTACGCGCAAATACCCTTGGGAAAGGTATTAATCCGTCTCTTCCTTCCAGTTATGGGTTAAATAGCAGGACAGATTGGGTTCTATAGCCTTGGTCGGCAACCAGTCTACTGCAGAAAGCAATGGCAACCTACTGCGGGATAATCTTCTGCCCAGTCAGTCATGTCTCTTTCGAGACATGATCGCCCAAGCGTGTATGACGTATGGCCCTTAACTGACTGACCGTGTTAAGTTTGAGGCCTTGTGGTAATATAGATGGAGGCTTAACATCACCATCACTAGAGATCATTCCAAACTTTTGTAATCACTGATCAAACCCTTTCCAAATCCTCTGCACAGTCCTCAGATTGACATTCGGAGCAAATGTCAAGCAGTACAGAATGCCGTTTCCAAATTTCTGGCGGACTGAATTGTGTTATGGTGCTCGTTTCTCTCACAGACGGTTTCGAACTCACCCTACTCTACTGGGCTGTCGACAAAGTAAAAACAAACAGCGCGCAAACGCGACATTATAATTATACAAATGACGACAATTTACCCATCGCACCCTATACGCACGCGCGCATAGGGTACGATGGGTAAATTGTCGTCATTTTATAATCTTAATTTATTTTTATAATCTTAATTTATTTATTATTTTTATAATCTTAATTTATTATTATTTTTATAATCTTAATTTACCCATCGCACCAATGGGTAAATTGTCGTCATTTCATAACCTCAATTTACCCATCGCACCCTGTACGCGCGCGCGCACACACACACACACACACACACACACACACACACACAACAATCGGACACACACACACACACACACATAATATATAAATATTGTCGTTCTAAGTCACTAATGAGCAAACTTTCTTAAAATTGAAAAAGATTAAATTCTATTAACACACGAAACTGAGCAGATATTAATGTTTCGAGAGTCTGAGAATGATTTAATATTTAATAAGCCTAATTCAACTTTGTTTGGTCATCGACACAGTCTGTAGACGAGCACGTCGGATCTAACGTTGGTTTCTCCTGCCAAGGAGGACGCAGTTTCGAATCATGCCATGGAGAACGCATATTTTCCTCTAATAAAATTCCTTGAATATTCAAGCCGGTTGACGAAAATAAATACAGTGTTTAATGAATAAACAGAGCATCTCTACTGAAACATAGGTATTTACTAAAACTAACGTTTGAGTAGTAACACCCCTCCACACACACACACACACACACACACACACACATATATATATATATATATATATATATATATATATATTTTAATTTACTAAGGGTAGCATAAGGCCGCAAGTGTAGAGTGAAGATCGAAGTCGCTACTCAGTCGTAATTGATCTAACGAGACAAGTTTGCTAACCTTTCCACCCCGCTGAAGTTCACACACACACACACACACACACACACACACACACACACACACATATATATAGAGAGAGAGAGGGAGAGAGAGAGGGAGAGAAAGAGAGAGAAATAAAATTTATATATAGAGAGACTATATATATAGAAAGAGAAAGAGAGAAAAAAAGAGGTAGTTTTGAAAAGCAAACAGATACAGAGAGAGAGAGAGAGAAAGAGAGAGAGAGAGAGAGAGAGAGAAGAAAAGAGAGAAATAAAGAGAGATAATTACGTAATTCTTTTTTATGGTCGTTATCTAATCAATTTGCTGGGGAGCTGTCTGTGTCAGCTGTTAGTCCCATCAAGAAAATGAATTGGAATATTTCGATTGATGATAAACATTTTCTCTTTCTTTGTTGACGTGAAAAAAATTGCTGATTCTAATCAATACATAATGTAAATTGAGAAGAGAAATTACATTCAACATAACAGACACGATGTCAGAGCTGGTGATAGGAATCCCTCAGCGATTAAATTCAGTACTTCGTAGATTTATTTTAACTGAGAACGTTGCGATGTTATTACGTTGTCCCAAAAGTTCGTAAAGATCCGAAAGCTTGCAGATCGATGGCAGAAAGTCTTTGAAAATGACGGTCTTTATTTTGAGCAATAATTTTTGTTGTTTTTGCGAGTAAAATTTCAATTGTTTGCAAGTGATTTCTGGTAACTTTAGCTTACTTGGCGCGTAAAATTTCAATTTTTTGCAAGTGTTTACGAACTTTTGGGACAACCTAATATTTGTCTGAGAAACAAGACTGTGATGCTTTAGTATGCCAATCATTTGTCTTGAGTGTTCGAAATATCAGTTTTTACGAGGGATCGAACACTAACCAGTGACACATGAAATACATTTTGTAACTATCAAAGCAACGCAGCAGGCTCATTCTATTCAAGTGAACTTTAATAAACTTTACAAGAATTTTCCAAACAATTTCCTACCAAGTGGTTTAAAGATATTTTTAATAACACAGGCCTACAAACTTCTGTTTGAAATAAGGCATAAGGTGTATTGGCTAATTTTGAACAATTTTGGGTAGTGAATTAAAGAATCATTCATTTTCACCTGCAAAAGTGATCATAATTGGGTTAAATCACTTCACTTAAATTACCTGTCAACCCAGGTAAAGCAATAGAACCACTAAAACTCAAACGTGAAAGAATATCGGAAAAAGAAAGAAATCGTTAAGAAAAGATAACAATAAAAGAACAGGAATAAAAAGGATAAAAAATAACGATTGACATTGCATTTAGATTTTAAAAAGTCAAAGTTGACTGGAAAGCATGAAGCTGGAAGAGAGACCCACAAGCGAGAAGTATGTTTGCATAGAACTTACGGTCACATTTAGTCGAGGTATCAAAGAGGAAAACTTATCAATTACCATGAAAATATTTATAGAAAATGCACAAAAAACTTCGTTACGGCAGTGGGAAAGTGACCGAAGCCGAGGTGACAGGTCATTACCTATAACATTGCCGATTCTTTGTATTATATCAATAATCTTTAAGCACATAGCAAAATTAGCTGGTCAGATATGACAAAAATATTTAGTGCATAGACGAATGTTAGACTTATAAAGGCTTAACCAAGATTTTAGTGCAAAAAATTGTCTAGCAAACCGATTTTCTTAGAAGCAGACCTAGCAATTGATTCAGTATAATTTTTCCACATGTCAGCAGAAAAGATTAACCAGAGAAGGCGCAATGAGTCACTCTTCTGGAGGTGAACATCAATCATCAGAAGGAAGGCTAAAAAGGTCATCTAAGACTAGTAAAAGAGAGCAGTTTCATTTTAGAGGTGTTAAAGTTAACAAGCCATTTCTTGCACCAGTAAAATAGATTGGAGATCATGTTTAAGATCAGCTGTCAATCTGATCTTTTCGAATTGAACAGACCATTAAGACAAGAGTGAATACTTACGTCATCAGTATAGATGCCGAGTTGAGAACTGATAACATTGATGAAAATTAGGAACAACGTAGGTCCAAATATATAACCCTGGAGTTTATTCGCATTAATGCGAAAGCTCTAGAAGAGTAGACTCCCAGAAATAACATAATCTTTCAACTTGTGAAGAAGAACAGCATGCTGAACCCAGTCAAACGCCTTCGGGATTATCCAATGCAAAAGTCAGAACTTCACCATTCTAATCTAAAGGTTAATAGACACTTTCAGCTGTTGATACATCAACAATTGACCTCGAGAAGCAAAGGTATAACACATCACTCAATAAATCATAAAACAACAACTTCTTGGCAAAATTCAATTTTATTCATCAACATAGTCTCTTTCTAGGGGTGATACACTGATTCCAACGTTTCTCTAACAATTCGATGCCTTTTTTGTAGAACGATTTGACTTTGGCTTCAGAATACGCCCACTTTCCGATTTCACTTCTTCACTGGAGCCAAACCTCTTCCCCTGGAGCATTCTTTTGAGGTTTGCAAACAGCCAATGATCACTAGGGGCAAGATCTGGAGAATAGGGTGGATGCGGAAGCAATTCGAAATGCTATTCATGTAGTTTTACCATTGTTGCGATCGACTTGTGACACGGTGCGTTGTCTTGTTGAAAAATCACTTTTTTTTCTTCATTTGTGGCCGTTGTTTTGACAATTTCTTCCTTCAAACGCACCAGTAAGGCTATATAATATTTACTAATGATGGTTCTTCCTTTCTCAAGGTAATCGATGAACAAATTACCTTGCGCGTCCCAAAATAAGGAGGCAAAACCTTGCCTGCTGTTGTTCGCGTCTTTGGTCGCTTTGGACAGCTTTCACCTGCTGCTGTCCACTCAGCTGACTGCCGATTTGACTCCGGAGTGAAGTGGTGAATCCATGTTTCATTCATTATCACATATTTACGCAAAAACTCAACTTGTGGCGTTGAAACAGTGGCAAACAACGCTCTGAATCGTCGATGCGTTGTTGTTCTTAATCGACTGTGAGAAAATGCAGTACCCACTTTGAACACAGCTTTCTCATTGGCAAATGTTCACGCAAAATGGTAAATACACTTTCTTCTGACATGTTCAACTCCTCTGCTATCTCACGCAACTTCAATTTACGATCGGCCAAAACGAGTTTGTAGATTTTTTTAGTGTTTTCCGGGACAACTGCCGATTTTAGGCGACCTGTATCTGTATCTGTACAACCGCGTTTAAAGTCAACATACTACCTCTTAACCGTTGTTTCCGACGGAGCAGAATCCGAATAACACTTATCAAGACATTGCTTTGCTTGAACAGTATTTTCCTATCAGAAAGCAATGCTTTATCAACACACGAAATTCAGATATCTCCATTGTTTTGAAGATTTGCAACAGTAGCTTCAATTGAATAACTGTAATTTGTAAACTAATAATCCGATGGGCCCAAAATTTGTCACGTGCCATTTGAAGGTTAGTACTTCATAAAAAACCATATAGATTTTTTTTTATTAGTGGCGCCATCTATATGTCAGGCCCGGGACTTATTGAATTATGTGTTAGAACAGCACAATTACACTGTCATTATCATCTGTCTGATGGACACGTGGAGGGGTACGTTGCTGAGTGTTTAAAAAACGTTCGCTTTCCGACCAAGAGAGTTTGGTTAAAAAAAAAACAGGGTCGATTTGTCAGGAAGGTGACTTCTTGATGTTATCAGCCTGGAGAACGGGGGTGATCCCAATGTGCGGCACCTTTGAAAAGTGGCTGAAATCGATACCACGGGATGATCCAAACCTTGTGAGCGAAATTGTGTATACGGAACTATTTGGGAGCCGTCGATGGTTGTGCTAGCAAGACAGCATGACCCAGGGTTTGAACGTACTGGCCTTGTTCACACTGTTGACTATGCCAGATAAAGCTCTCTCTCTTAGAAACTAATTCGTCATTGTTGTAGTATAAACCAATGTAACTGAGCAGGCGTTTCAAAAGGGATTGGCTAGAAGACCTAGTAAACAAACAAACTCGGATACGATTGGCCTGCCATTATTATTACGCATTATCATCATATGAATATCTGGTTTTTGAGTGATCAGGAATTTGATAACATTCATGATTTTGTGCAGGAGGCATTTGGAATTAATTTGAACATTATTAGAAAATCGACTATGAGTCAAGTTCTGTTCAGCAATTAAATTCTTGTTAAGTATCTGACAATGAAATTTTAGCTGCGGGTATGCTTGTCATGTTTTTTTAATAAGATTTGAAAAAAAAAAACGTAACATTTACACTATGTATGGCTCTGCTCATAGAATACCGAACGCTCTGTTAAAAATATCACCGATAACCGGGATTGAAATAACATTTAAATTAAATCATTCATTTTTGAATGTCGGATACAAAATTTATTCATATATATATATATATATATATATATATATATATATATATATATATATATATTGTAACAAAGTTGTGGTTTTTTAACCTGCTGTTCATGCATTTTTATAAAGAGTGCTCGATACAAACGTAGAGCGTTATACTGTAATAGTTGTTACAATGGTTTATAAATTCATAGTATCACTACACAAATATTTTCGCGTTTCGAAGCTAACCTTTTTTTAGGTGCTTCTCATCGGGTGATGAAGTTGGAATGAAAATGATCTGGTGAAAAACGGTTTATTTGTGATGAATATGCTTTTTAAGTGGAAGTGGGGTTGGGAGCTTATTTTGATTCTGTTGTAGTCTTAGAGTTAAGGGTTGGGAGAGGTGGCTTAGTTCAGGACAGGTTTCCTTTTTATCTTGTCTGGATGTAGTAGTAGTGTAATATAACAATCTGGCCCCACCCGAGGAAGGCTGATGCAAGCGGGGGTGTTTCCGGTCGTTGAAAGGAACGGATGTTTGTTTGACCTTATTTCCGGCAGTAGCGGAAATGGCTACAGAGGCAAAATTCTCTGAGAATTACGTGGGCGTGCGTGGGCGAGGCAAAAACCGGAAGAAAAAGTCCCGGTTCTGGAGATTATAAAAAGACCTCGGCGCACGGATTCGCCAGTAGAGTAGCAGTAGAGAGGAGCGACAGAGATCGGCCGGTGAAGAGAGACACAACAGATACGACGACACTCCCGTCAACCCATTAGAGGCGCGCTCTCTCAATTCTCTGTCCCCTATGCTACACGGTTCATCGTCATTAATAAAAATATAACTTATATTTTTATATATATGCGTGTTTGTTGTTTGTCGATATACAACAGTAGTAGTGGCGTCGTTGTTAATGATATGAGTGGTGTGTGATTTTAGAATAGTGTAGTCTTTCGTTTATGGTTCTTTAGGTGCTGCTATTTGGTTTAGAGGAGGATCTGTGTTATTTAGTTTTGGGCAGGTCCCTTTTTGGTTTATTTTAGTTTAGGTTATTTTGTATTGGGATATATGGTTTTTTGTTTTTTTGCACTGTCGATAGTTTCCTTTATTTTTCTACCATTTACAGGTAGCTAGACTTATTGTTGGTGTGGTGTGGGGTTTGTTGTCTTTTATTTCTACGTTTTTGTTCTATTTATTAATAGGGTTGATTATGTGTATTTATTGCATTTTGGGGGGGGTCGTGTGGGTGGGGTGCTTTTTTGTTTATTTAAATTTTAACGAGAAGTATTTGCGATGTTTGCATAATACTGCTAATTCGTTTCTACGGTTTAATAGTTCACTACAGTTGGGGTACTTTAGAATGTGTAGCTTTTCACTTAAACATAAAGGGCATATGTCGTCAAGTGAGTTGCAAGATCTATTTTTTTCTAGGATTTTCCATTTTACTTTGGGTTTCTTGAATCCTTTAGCTTCCAAAGGGATGTTTGGTTTCGGTATAAGTTGTTTTTGAATGAAGTTAAGTGCATGTACCAGCGCTGCTTAAAAGTGTTCTTAGTTGATCCGATATACACTTTATTTATAGTTGGATTTTCAATTGATGTTTATTGAGATTATTGTGTTTATTTTATATTTATTTTGTAGTGGGCTGTTGCTAGGGTTTCTACAATTACACATGTTTTTATTGTTGTCTTTTATTGTATTTTGGTAGTCGATTTTATTCTGATCTGCGTGTTGATTTAGGATATATTTGTTATGGTTTGTTATGATTTTTTCTAGATTGTTTGTGCAACTATAGCTTAGTTTAAGTGTATTTTTGTTGAAGATTTTACTAAGAGGGTTATTGGTGGGGAAATGTTTTTTGATTAAGTTCAGGAACTTTTGTCCTAGCTTGGTGTTTACCATTTGGTTGAAAGGAGGCGTGTACCAAATGATTTTTCTATTTCTATTTTTCCTGTTATAGTTATAGTTTGTTATGTATTGGATGTCTTGGTTTTTGTAGCCGCTTTTTTTAGGGACTTCTTGTAGAGGCTTTTGTGTTTATTAAATATTTCTTCTCTGGACGAGTTTTGACTAATTCTATATTCTATGGAGGAGGGTATATGTTTGATTATACTAGTGGGGTGGTTTGACTTTGGGTGGATGTATGGCGGGTATTCGTTGGGTTTTATGTATGGTTGGTACTTATTGTTAACTAAATCTAGTGTTACATCGAGGAAGTTTACTACTTTTAAATTTGTGTTGACTATTACTTTTAGTTTTAAGCCTTTAAATTCTCTGTGGATTATATATATATATATATATATATATATATATATATATATATATATTGAGAGAGAGGGGGAGAAAAATTATAATTATACAATTTCATTTTAGGTCCTTTATTTATGTTTACGTTTTTGCGAATTTTCATAATTGCTGAAATTACTATTTTGTTATTTGCTTGTAAGCAAGAATAGAATAGATAGAAACCAAATTCATGAAGGAAATGAATATTGCCAGCATCTTTTTAAATTGATAGAAATTCATATTGAACCCGTATGATTGTATTCATTTTAGATATTTGGTAGCCCTCTTAAGGTCGAATACTTCCACTAGTATTATACATAATGAGCAGTACCATTCACCGTTTCAGGTATCCGATAGGGCTGTTGGGACACACTTCCTGCAAATAAGAAAGGATTATGAAATGACATCTGAAATTAAGTAAGGGAGCTCGTGCTTCAGTTTTCTAAACGAGAATATATATATATATATATATATATATATATATATATATATATATATATATATATTTTAATTCAGATACTTCAATCCAAGGGAAAAAAGCAAGAAGGTAAATTCCAAAAAACCCGATCCTAATTAATATTAAAAAATTTATTTTAATATTACAAAATGATACAGGAAGAGAGCTCTATGTAATAAAATATTACAGAGATGTTGAATGGCCATTTCGATATGAAGATCCCCAAAGGGGACAACACATCACCTCAGCAACAGAAAAATCCTGTTGCTGAGGTGATATGTTGTCCCCCGTGGGGATCTTCATATCGAAATGGCCATTCAACATCTTTGAATTAATCCTTTTTTAATATATATATATATATATATATATATATATATATATATATATATATATATATATATGCCAATTGAATGGCGTGTGGAATCGCGTGTTTCAAATGTCTTGTGTAAACATGCCATCTCCGATTTCAGTCTACAATGATTGAGATAAAGGAATGATTGCTTTGGCTGCTGTTTACCCTCTATGCTTGTTATCAATTGCCACTATAAGATAGAAATTGCTTACAATGTCTTCCCACTCAAAACTATCTCCGAGCAGTCGGCCTAACAACAGATATTCTTTATCGATAATTTTATATGTATCAGACAAGCTATTTAAACGCAGGTAAGGTTTTGTTAAGATTTCTCCATGCACTTTCGGAAAAGAATACACACTAAAGCAGTGAACAAACTACGTCTTAAACAGAGGAGCTATAACCCTAACCACCTGTAGGCTTTAAGCAGTTTGAAAGTAAATACTAGCAAAACGTTTTGAAGAATTTAGTACCTGCTACTAAATGAGACACAATGCAAGGTAGTTGTGCTAATTTACGTAATTAAAAAGAAGTAATTCGAGTCAGCCCACTATTGTACACACACACACACACACACACACATTGACTGATTCGTTTTCTACGGGTTATCAACTCTTTGTGGGTTATTTAAAGCCAGAAAATATTTTTAGATTGCAAAATTTTTTTTTGGTGGAAAGGAGATAATAATGAGTTAATGATATGTTATACTAATTAACTCATAGTTGGCGTGGGTAAAAGAGTTGGATTCATGCCTTCGCCAAAACTGTTGATCTCCCGGATTTAAAATATTTCCGTGTTTTGATGTAAATGAACTTTCAATATCAGTTTAAAACCGCTTTTACAAGACTAACAAAGCATTTTTTTTCTTTTCATCTTCAAAAAATATATGAACTTTGACATTGTCCATTTGTTCTCAGGTGACCTTCTGAGATCACAGTATCCACTTATTGGATGATGTTATTTGATATGTTGATACCAGTATTTAAGTTTATTGGGTGGAGATTTGATTCATATATTGTTGTAATCTCCCTTAAAATTGTTTCTTATATACTGTCTTTCAAAAACAAGAATATGATTCCAGTTTGATGCGGAGCTGATGATGGCGTTAACCCTGCAAACAGAACGAGAAAAGCAATTTACAAGCCAAGTCAAAAAATGGCAAGGGCAGTGGTTTAAATTAAAGCCAATTTTTATTTGATAGTAAAATAATACATGTTGTTTTGATTTGTCTGGAAACACGGTTCTCTTACTGATAGAGCAAGCCCCTTCGCAGGCTTCTGAGACGTCGGACGAGTTGCTAGGTCGTCGTTAGGACGGGCTTCTGAGTCCTCGTTATGTGTAGGGAGGTTGTCAACGTCTGGCATGAACGGCACAGGCTGGAACGTCGTCATCGATCGGTAGGAACGTCGTCGCCGCAGAAAAGGCTGCTTTTGCCGTTGTCCTGAAAAGAAAAGTTAGGATGGGTCACAATACTGGTGTAAAATCGGTGATTTGTCCTGAAAAGGGCAGTTAGAGAAAGACAGCGCAATATCTGTACTTTATCCAGAAAAGAACAGCGCAGTATCTGTAATTAGTCCTGAAAAGGGCAGTTAGAAGTGGATGCCGCTACTGCAACGTTCCTCCTGCTGCTGCTGCTGCTGCTGCTGCTGGATTGTTACAGCTTCTGCTGCTGGTGCTGGTCGTCACTATATCGGAAATATGTTGACTGCTTAGATAAAATATTTTGGAAAGAAACAGATTGAAAAAAAAATTCACAATTTCCTATATCTAACCACTCTTTCTCATCACTTTCCCCTATGTAACCCCTTGCGCAACAGTGGCAGTGAAATGCCTTGCTTGGGATTAAATGATTAAAAAAAATCTTTTTTTTTCCAAAATGTATTTTTCATTTTTCATATTTTAATATAATAAATATATAATAAAAATATATATGTTCGTTCGCACGAACAAATGAAAACTCCTTTATTTTCTTTTATGACAATAATTACTGTGTATTTATTTAATTAGTTACTACAAAAAACAACAAAAAACAAAAAACGTAACAAAACAAAAAGTACAAGAAAAAGCAGAAACAACAGCGTCTCTATCCTTCACCAGCGTCACTGTAAAATGAATTTTTATAGTTTTTTTTAAAAATCATTTTCTCCAAGCAAGGCGGGGATGCTATTGGTACGTAAGAGGTTACAAGGAGTGAAAGTGAAAGAAAAGGCTGAGTATAGGGAGGATTGAGGAAAGAACAACAAAAAAAGATGAACAGGATTCAAGAAGACAGAAGATGGCGATTGACGTTGCATTTCATTTTTTGAAGATTGTTGTTATCAGGAAAGCAAGTAAACAGAAGGGAGTTCCACAGGTAAGAAGTACAAGAAAAGAAAATGTAGGAGTAGAAGTGGCGGTTGCATTTAGTTGTTTCAATAGTAAACTAAATGCCAATCTATTGGCACACTTAAATTAATGCTGTAGAGGCACTGGGAAAAAGCTCGTCAAAGCAGTTGCCATGAAAATGATTATAGAAAAGACAGAGGGAAGCCACGTCACGTCGGTGAGAAAGTAACTGAAGTCGAGATGCCAAGTCAGGATTTATTACATTGCAGATTCTTCTTTGGATTTTGTCAAAAATCCCGAGATAAATAGCAGATATGGCAGTAGTATTCAATACACGGGCGAATGGTAGATGTATAAATGTGCAAGTTGAACTCTGATGGAGAAAGTTTAAGGCACCACACAGTGACCGAACTTACCTTGCAGTAGATGCAGCTATTGATTCGATATACCTTTGGGTAGTTTCTTAATGAATTTGGTTTGTGTGCGCGACAGTTTATAGGTAAATTAGAAGTGCAATAAAATTACACATATCTTGCCAGTCGCTTTCAAAAAACATGTTTGAAATATATGTATATTTGTTTGTATTATTAAATAGAACGGTCAGGTAATGTCTGTTAAACCTTTTGGTAAGTTTATTCTGGTGTTGAACAAGTCGTTTGATGTCGAAAGGAAACTTGAATAGGAACTTTCCGAAAAAGTTCAACTTTCAATTATTGTTTATCGTTTTTGAAGAAAGAATGTAGAAAAAATTGAAAGAAAGCGTGTGGAGCGTTTATGTTATCATTTTGAACGGAACGTTGGTTCACATACCATAATTTTTAGAGTAGAATTCTAAATGTCACGTGATAAAAATCAATATTTACCAAGTTGATTGAAACCGATTTTTATTGTCAGTGGATTGCCGACATTTGATGTAAAGGGCTTCCGTAATGTTTAATCATTTTTGTCGACCCAAACCAAACGGAAAGTAGCAGAAATGTTCTGAATATTTGTTGACCGAAAGTACTTGGAACATAGAGCATATTTCCAGCAAGTTCCTATACAATATTCCAGCTCACATCAAACGACTTATTCGACATCCGAAGAAACTCGCCAACGAGTTTGACAGGCACCTCCTGTCCGTTCTATTTAATGAAACATTTTTAAACAAAACTTTGCCCCCTAAATATTCTATATATAGCCAATAAATAATAAAATGTTTAAAAGACATATCTTTAGAATTCTCGTTTTGCAGATACACCACTCCTTTTAAAGATTTATCCGAACCTGACGAGCGGTGTATCTGCGAAACTTGAAGTTGAAAGATAAATCTTTTGAACCCTTCTTTACTATTGTTGTGCTATTTCTTATATTGAGCACTTTGTTTAAAAAAAAAAAAGTATGCTTGCTTTTGAACGCGATTAACTACAGTAATTGACTGGACTACGTGTGTTTGTCAAGTGTTAATGATCTGTGTTAGCATTATTATTATTATTATTATTAAGCTAATATCTGTGTGTGCGCGCACAGATATGTGTGCATCCTTCTAAGTCTATCCATGTTATTCAGGCATTCTTACTACTTCATTTCATTCTTGCTCGCTCAATCTGTCCATATTGTATTGCTTCCATATAATCTATCTATCTATCTATCTATCTATCTATCTATCTATCTATCTATCTATCTATCTATCTATCTATCTCAGTCTTTTCCTCATCTATCTATCTATCTATCTATCTATCTATCTATCTATCTATCTATCTAGTCTATTTTTATCTATCTATCTATCTATCTATCTATCTATCTATCTATCTATCTATCTCAGTCTATTTTTCTATCTATCTATCTATCTATCTATCTATCTATCTATCTTATTCTGTTTGTAGTTACCAGACATCGATTTTTACAGTCTTTTCTCTTAGACTAATTCATTCACAAATCTACCTACCCAACTCTTTCAGTCCGTATGAATAAATCAAGCAACCAATCACACACAGCTATCATTCCTTAAACAGATTCTCTTTACTTATCTATCGGAAACAAATGCAAAAACAGACGAACACAGCTTAAAAGAAAACATATTTCAAATAAAGATACAAGAATTGCACGCTAAACAACAATTTTGCATTTTCTTGGTTTCTGACATTTTTCACCTTCTAAATGCTGACGTCAGCAAATTGAGCGATTTATATAACAGTGGCCTGTGAAAGATTTTATAAAACTGTTAATGTAAACAATTGGTTGATTGATGAGCAGCTAAGTGTTTAGAATGTTTTCGTGTTTTCTGTCCGGTTAAATGATTTATTTCGACCGATGCGTTTTCTCACCTTCCTCCAATTTTCTGCAGTTATGAGTCATGTATTTTTTTTTATTATTCCACGAATTATTCGGACTAGACTCCTCATCATTTTTCTTTCGATCACCGTTTTCGAATGATAATCTCGTTTTGATAGGTTTTCTCCTAATTTATCATGATTTCTATCTTCCCCGATGATATATCGAGTATATAGATTTTATGCTGGCTTTGTCAATACTGGATTACAAGTAGTGAATTGGGTTATGTTTGAATGTCTAGTGCTACTAAATTTTGAAATTGTTTTTCTTCTAGTTTGGAGCTGAAGTTAGTCCTGTTTACTTTAAAAGCGAAGACGTGCTACCGAATTGTAACAGACGAGGTTGTTGTGTTGTTAGTCATCAGTTTATAGCGGAAGAAGTTACGACTTTGTATTGCTGGGGAAGATGATAACTTTCAAAAGAAAGAGGAACACATGGATGAAATTTATATCTGTTTCTATAAAGAACAACGTAACTCACAAAAGAAAAAAGCTTACAAACATATCACGTTGAAATCCGGATTCTTGTACGACAAACCAAGTTAAGCCATGTAGAGTCCAAATCGGTGACCACTTGGGAATACCAGATGCTATAAGCATGGATGTGCAGGAGTGTAATGGATAACGGCTCGGAATTGGAAGTCGGAGAGCCGAGTTTCAATTCGAGTTGGGTTCGTTTTATTACGCTCAAATAACCTTGGTAAAGGTATGAATCCACCTCTTCTCCCACCAACTATAGGTTAATTAGTAAGACTTGTTCAACTTTTCTCCACCTAGCCATGACTTAAAAAGCAGGACTTGTATCATTAAATCATTATTGTTCCCTAAATTTCTTACAATCTAAATTTATTTACTGGATTTAAACAACTGCAAAAATTTATAAGCAGTAACCCCCACAAAAAAAAAAAAATAAATAAATTAAAAAAAAACAACAAAAAAACGATCAATCACAAAAAAAGAGAAAGAGAAAATTATATTTACGTTTGTACAGATAAATTACAAAAGAAAGAAAAGTCATTTATATGCTTAGTATATGTGTCGTGCGTGAGAACGCCACGTGGTTGGTCTAAAATTAAGTATTCGGCTGTCCAAATATCTCCCCGGAGAGAAATAGTACTTTTGTTATTGTTATTACACCCAGGAGGAGACAAAGTAAGAAAGAAAAAAATGTCTGTCTATATATTTTCTTTTATACTCCTGAATAAAATGCCATCTAGCGGGCGGTCTGGCGATAAAGTAGGTTAGCCTTCATAAGTTTAAAATGTCACAATTAGCAAATTTCAAAATTTAATAGCGCCGGTCTTTGCAAAACAGATCAATCTAATTAACCTGCACACAAATGTCTTTTCTAGAGAAGAAAAATGTATTGTGCTGACAATGGTGAAAAGTAAAGTGGGAGATTTGTTTATTACTTGCTTGTAAAATAGAAGTGATCCCCCACTTAATATCTATTTGTTTATTAATGCTATATTGATAGTCTACAATATGGTTTGCCAGCGTAGACAAGTAGCGAATTGAGCCACATTTGAAAGAGATATTTTACCTCGACTTCTTTTCTTAGTCGTAGACCAGTTTATGCAGCTTATTTTACAAAAGGTCGCAAATAGAGAATTTCAAAATTCACCAGGATTTCAAAAAGTAAACCAGTCTATGAGCCGTGTGATGGGTTTATGGGTTTACCATTGATCGATAATTTAGAAGGTTTTTCTCTGATAACCAATGTCTTTGAACCAATGCCGACTATGAAAATCCGCCTTTGCATCTTCTCTAAACCTACTTTTTGAACGAAAGAATCAAACTACTGCTTTAAAAGTTTTTTTATCACATTTATGCAAAAGATAAGATCGAAATAAAATATCGTGTTAAAATGAAAATTAAATTAAAAAATATTTTTATTTTTTACGCATTTCAGCTGTTATCGTGAGTAGGAAATAAGATGTTATTGTCAATAAAAATCGAAGTTAAAATTGATTTTTTCTGTTAAGATAGAACTTTACACAACTATCGATGTGTTTATTGAACTGAACAGCAGAATAAAAACAAACAAACATAGATAATAAGATAGTTAAGGTCGTTTTATCTTTACACTATCTTTTCAACGAAATTTAATGTATTCTGTTAAAGTCAAACAAAAATACAAGAGCGAAGTTCTATATGTTTTTACAAATAATTAAACCTGCAATTTTTCTACATATCGTTTTAACGATATATTTATCGTCGCTTGGAATAATGGGTATATATATATATAAAACGAATCACACAATCAATCTTTCTCTGTCTGTCTGTCTGTCTGTCTGTCTCTCTCTCTCTCTCTCTCTATATATATATATATACCCATTATAGTTTTAAGGTATGTAATATTTATGAGTTAAAGGGCTCGATATCAGTAATATAGAGTATACTTAAATATAAAAGTGTACATTGAGGTCAACTCCCAGTGGTGACAGTCTGTTTCATGCTTAAACGCAATCGTAATGGCTGACGATTGCTTTTAAACATGATCTCGGTATTCACCTTTCTAGCTCAACGTTATATGACATTGAACACCCACTTCTCGACTTCCTCCGTCTCACTGAGCACAATCTCAGTAGTATTTTTATTACACAAGTCTTGGCGTACACAAAATCTCATTGTTTGTCCTTAAGAGTACCAACGCGAATTATCCCCATACTTAGCGAACTTATTTTACTTTTACTTGAAGGAGAAATTTTTCTCAAGTTTTTTGTCAATTGTATACAAGGTTTTCAAGAACGCGGATCGGCGCTCATCTTCCTCTCAGTATAAACCTATCAGTCTCCTCAGTGTCATTAGCAACATTTTTTGAGGGTGTAATAAACAAGAAAGTTTTGATCCCCTAAATAGAACAACCTATTGACTGACAAGCAGTACGGGCTTCAATAAACCCGATCCAGTGCGGATGTCCTAACTTCCACTACTCACAGAATCAGTGCAGCACTAGACAACAAATACAAATACATCTAGACAACAAATACTAGACAACAAATACAAATACATCTAGACAACAAATACTAGACAACAAATACAAATACATCTAGACAACAAATACTAGACAATAAATACAAATACAATCTAGACAACAAATACTAGGCAACAAATACAAATACAAATCATCTAGACAACAAATACATCTCGCACTATCTCGAACTATTGCACTGAATATTTCAAAGGCATTTGACAAAGTGTGGCATAAAGGGTTACTGTACAAGCTTTCTAACTATGGAGTCACTGAGAAAATCTTCTACATTATGAAATCTTTTCTAACGGGTAGGTCCATGAAGGTAGTTGTTTTTGGCCAGTCTTCCGGAACCTGAGCAATCAATGAAGGCGTCCTCCAGGTGTCGCTTCTAAGACCAGCCCGCTTTCTACTTTGCACAAATTATTTGTTTAAGAGTATACTCCGGTCCTTTGTTAATATCTAACTGGTGTATATGGATGCACATTCAAAAACTGTAGGTGACCAGAGATTTACAGCTGATCTCTCATCCGATCTAGCTGTAACATTTCAGTGGTGGAAAGCTGACTGGTTACATTCAATGCCTCGAAAACCATCGCTGATCGGACCCAGAACTAACACCAGTCACAATGAACGGATGTTCCTGCAGGTAGTCAACGGGCCTTGAACGCATTTTGGGACTTAAACTCAACCCAAAACTCAAACGGAGCGCTTACATCCGATCCATGGTTAATGATACTGGAAAAATGGTCGGTTCCCTGTATCGGTCCAGTAAACACCAGTCTTCATTTTCCAGTCTTTGACAGAGTCCAAAAGCGTTTCCGTGCATTGTAAGGTGAGAAATTATTTTCCCCTCTACAACCCCTCACTCACAGACGAAACGTCGCAAACCTCCCTCTGATGTATCACTATTTCCATGGAAAGTGCCAAGACGAACTATATTCCTTAGTTCCACCAGTTCTAACCTTCACGGCTAAGACCCGCCATACTACTCACATTCTAGTGAACTACTCTTATTCCCTTTGTATTTCATTGGTGAGATGTAATTTAAACTTGAATAACTTCTTCCCACGAACCGCTGCTTTGTGGAACTGACTTCCAATAGGATGTTTCCGTTGATCCAGTTCAAGTCTAGGGTCAACTGTTGTATTCCACACATATTTCCATAAACTGTGCCTCTTACTCTGTAACTCTCTATATTGAGTGGCTCTTGGGTCTTTTACATCGGGAACGTCATTAAAAAAAAGTAAAAAATGGTTACCAGTTTGCTAAAGGTGTCATACGTTTATAAGCGGTATTATCTAGTTTGTTGAACTGGGATCTTTTGTTGTGTTGGAAGGAAGTGTGTATATATATATATATATATATATATATATATATATATATATATATACGAACTAAATCTAAAAGTAGCCGCCGCTGCGGTTTCACTCGCCGGATCGTCAAGACAAGGCGAGTGAAACCGCGGTCGGCTTTGGCTCACTTTTAGATTTAGTTCGTATCTTTGCTCTACTTTCGTATTGAGCTCTTTACTGTTAACGTTTTCGTCTTGGGTTTTTTTCTTTCGAACACATCTTTTACTTTGTTTGTTTCTCCTTTTTTGATTCCCCTCTACCCATTTGGTATTACCATTTGGGTTAGACGACTAAATTTACCGTTTTGTTAACAGTAGGACTGAATGATTTTAGTCATTATTAGTGATACTGTTTTCTTGGTACGTTTTACAACAACAACAATAAAATAATAATAATAATAATATATATATATATATATATATGTGTGTGTGTGTGTGTGTGTGTGTGTGTGTGTGTGAAATGTTGTAGTAGATATATCGTGGCCAAGTGGTTTGTTAACAGGAGACAATGTAGTGATAATATTTTGCTGTATGCGATGTAACATCTGGTTCGCCTAGCGACTAAGAAGTTTTTCGAATGAGAAAAAGAAGTCTTGTCACCACGACATCTTGTGGTTGAAGAGCGAGAGAAAAGAGAACATGTACCATTTGCTTTTATACTACTTTATACAACGTCAGCTAGTTGGCGTTAAGAGAAGTCCTATGATATGAAAGTAGGATAATCACACATTTGTCTGATTATGAAAGTTTGAAGATTTATAAAATTGTCCGCATTTTTAATGATTTGGCTTGTCGTACTTGTTTAAGCATAAAAGTTTTAAGAAGTATAAAGCTGTTACCAGAATTTATGATTTTATTGAGATATTTTTACTATAAAGGTTTCAATATTTATCACTAGGTCTTATGATTTTAACCCTCGATGCTATTTGACTATAAATGTTTCAGGATTTATTAAAGTTATCGTCAGGTTTTATTATTTTACTTTTGTTTGAATGTTTTTTTTAAATATTTATAGCCAGTTTTTACTAATGTGCATACTTTAATAATTTCACCCAAGTGTTGTGGCCTGTTAGGGCCAGGAAGAAAGACACGAAAACAAGAAGGTAGGTTGAACCAGTGTATTTGAATAATAGAATATATATTCAAAATAAGAATGTATTTAGTCAGCAGATAGAAGTGTACGTCCGAACTGTCAAGTGACACTGCGTCTCGATTGCCTCCTTTAGGAAGTCTCAAAGGTTAATATTTATGAAGGAGGAAGAGTTAATTCCAATGTAGATAGGGTACCATAACATCAAGCAAGGCAATAAAGTCACTGAGATGAAAAGGTTGACTGAAAATGAAAAAAACAAAAAACAAAAAAAAACAAAACTGAGAAATCGTTATTGGGGAAAAAGAGGACAATAAAAGAACAGATTTATAGGAGACAGATGATAGTTGACTTATATGAAATTTCGAAGATAGTAGCTGACAGGAAAGCAGAAAGCCGGGGGGGGGGAAATTTCATGAGCGAGCAATGCGAGAGAAGTAACTATTAGCATAAAATGTACGGTTATATCAAGCAATGTCAATAGTAAAATTATGAGACCTAACTGCCAATATACAACTGCGCTTAAAGTCATAAAACCTAGGTAGGTATCAACGAAGAAAGCTCATTAAAACAATCACCATGAAAATATTTATATAAAATGCACAGGGAAGCTACGTTATGGCGGAGCAAATATGACTAAAGCCGAGATGTCAGGTCAGGGCAGGATCAATAATATTGCAGATTATTCTATAAATTTTGTCAAGAATCCCTTGATGCACAGTGAAAGCACCAGACTAGATGTTCAACTTTTACGAATGTAAAAGCTTTCAGTATTTATGAAGTTATCGCAAGGGATTATATATAGGGTGTTCGATTAAGACGGATCAAAGTTGCAGTAAATAAAACAGTGTTATTGGTAAACTTTTATTGATTTCACTATTGGATCATATTATTTGAGTCATGGCAATTATGTGTGAAAAATAATATCACCCAAATGTCTGCCAAGGCTTCAGTGGCACATCTCCACTCGATGGTCAAAATGTATGATGACGTTCTTTGCATAGTTGCTCCTCGGTCTCATCAATATGCCTTATTATTTCATTTTTCAGCTGTTGAAATTTTACTGGCTTGTTGGCATAGATCTTACTTTTGAGATGTCCTTAAAGGGAGAAATCTAAACGCGTCAAGTCGCACGATCTTGGTGACCAGTTGACATCACTGTTTCGAGAATTGATGAGACCTGGGAACTTCTCTTGTTTGAACGTCCATTTTCATAATAAGCTTCATTAACTTTAACGTTATTTGATAGTTAATCTTTTCAGGGTTGAAATTGCCAAAGACTGAAGTAGTTAAATCTGAAAGAAATTTAAAAACATTATTAGACGCTTAAACTTAATTCACATTTAAAACCAGTCCAGGTTATTGGGACACTCTATATTTATGTAATGAACTTCTTTCAATGTAAAAATATCCAAAATAATGAAATTATCATCAGAATTCATGATTTTTGGGATGAAACTTGTTGAAATACAACATTTTCATCATCTATGGTGTTATCGCAAGGTTTTATCATTTTACATCTCGAACCTGTTCGAATATAAAACTTTCAAGATTAATGAAGTTATTGCCCTGTTTTATAATTATACACGTCGATTTTGAACGAGCCTAATGATTTCAAAAAGAAATTGTGAGATTTTATGTATATATTATGTATATATATATGCCGGAATATTGGAATATAAACGTTTCAAAAGTGAGGAATTTATCCCCAGGATTTTGAGATTTGATGTGTGAAACGTTTTCGAATATAAATATTTCTAGAATTATAGATTTATCATTCGGTTTCTGGATGTTTTTCTGCGTCGAAATTGGAAAGAATTAATAAGTTCATCGAAATGTTTTATAATTTTCGCATATCCTACTTTCTTTTATCAACGAATATAAAAACATTATATTATAATTCTGCTTTTTCCTTAGTTAGCACGTATATCACGCCCTGCTATTACCTCAAATTAACAATGAACCATTTTTGTTTGATTGCAATGACAGAGGGTAGAAAAATATAGAATCCATCTTGTCCATTTACAAATCTATAATTTGTTCATTCATTAAATACTGTTGCTATCATTTGTTCATTCATTAAATACTGGTGCTCCTGCTCTACATCTAGAGATTCTTAACGAAATCCAAAGAAAGAGTTGTAATTAACCTTGATCATGTATTTCGACTTTAGTCATTTTCTTCCCGACGTGTCTTCCTTCCGTCTTTTCTAGAAATATTTTCATGACAACAGTTCTGACGAGCTTTTTTTCACTTAGTGCTCTGAATACATGAATTTTAGCATACTATTAGATTGGTAGATGTGCGTTGTGGTGCAGTGGATATGGGTGGGTACTAACCCACGAGACTTCCTAAAGGAGGCAATCGAGACGCAGTGTAACTTGGCAGTCCGGACGGACACTTCTATCTGCTGACTAATAATACTCTTATTTTGAACTAGCAGTATAGTCCGGCGTTGCTCGTGTGTAATGAAAGCTTTAAAACTAATCCATGGGCCTGGAGCTCAGACTCTTTGGACGTTGGCACGAAAGACTAAAAAGCAATACTTCTTTCCAGTTAAAGCGAAACCGTAGACTGAAAGAAAAATGAATGGATGTAAGTCAAATTTTGATATCTTGGTATCGATATCAAATAAGGTTTTTTCGTCGTAAACTGAATTTTGAAGGCTAAATAAGTCCTCTGAGTAAATGGTATCATGGCTGAGACTAAGAACTACAATCATACCTACTTAGAGCCAAACCCGAAGCAAAAACTAAAATAAAAGGGCTGAAAAAATAGACATACAGGCAGATAAACAGACACACACACAAACACCTTGCCTTATATATATATATATATATATATATATATATATATATATATATATATTCGATTTTCCTTGAAACTTCTGAATATCATTTATTATGTCTTTGTCTATGAGTGTATGAAATTTGATTAAAATCGGACCACTCCTTCTATAACCCGATTTTTTCGATTATCGATTTTCGATATTTATCGGGGGTACCTCAACACAAAACTTAGCTAAGAACACTCGCAGATGCTTATAGTACAACTGTGTAAATTTTCACGAAAATCGGTTCAGCTGTCTATACGTAACGGACACACACAGACACAGTTCCATTTATAAATAAGTTTAGATATTTGTTCTATTATTCAAATACACTGGTTCAACCTACCTTTTTGTTTTTGTGTCTTTCTTCCTGGCCCTAACGAGAAATCGGGGTGGCAAGTTCAAATTCCAGTTGAATTCGTTGCATTCACTTACACGCAAATGCCCTTGGGAAAGGTATTAATCCGTCTCTTCCTTCTAATTATGGGTTAAATACCAGGACAGATTGATCGGCAACCAGTCTACCGCAGAAAGCAATGGTAAATTACTGCGAGATAATCTTCTGCCTAGTCAGTCATGACATGATCGCCCAAGCGTGTATCACGTATGGCATTTAACTGACTGACTGATTAGATTGGTAACTAGGTTCCACCACCTTACTGTTGAAATAGCTAAATGCAACTGCCATTTCTACTCCTACAGTTTCTTTTATCGAACTTTCTATCTGTGGAACTCACTTCTGTTTCCTTGCTTCCCTGACAACTACAATTTAAAAACATCATCATCCTCTGTTTTCTTAAACCCCGCTCATCAGTCAGTTAAAGTGCCATACGTGATACACGCTTGGGCGATCATGTCTCGAAAGAGACATGACTGACTGGGCAGAAGATTATCCCGCAGTAGGTTGCCATTGCTTTCTGCGGTAGACTGGTTGCCGACCAAGGCTATAGAACCCAATCTGTCCTGCTATTTAACCCATAACTGGAAGGAAGAGACGGATTAATACCTTTCCCAAGGGTATTTGCGCGTAAGTGAATACAATGGATTCAACTGGAATTCGAACTCGGCTCCCGGTTTCTCGTTCCGAGCCGATATACCACAACGCACATCCTTCACTTGTCTTTTTCCCAATCCTCCCTTTTCGCAGATTTCTCTTTCACTTTCATTCCCTGTAACCCCCCCCCCCCCACCTGCGTAATAGTGACCACACTCCACCCACACCTATTGAACAGGTGAAGAGGCTCATCCCTTGTTTCCTGTTTAGGATGCGGTTTCCGGTTTTCTCTTTTCTAATCTTCTCACTCTTATGTAGCCCCCTGCACATCAGTGGCGTTACCGCCTTGCTTGGGGTGATATGATTAAAAAAAATAAATTACCGCTTTGTTTTAGGTGAAATAACTAAAAGATTATCAAAGGCGCAGTCTAGTTTTAGGGTTCGTTGTTTTTGTGGCATATCAACCTCGGTGGGTCATTTATTTCTAACTAAATTTTTATTTATTTATTGCTTTTTCTTTCAACAATTTATTGTTTTTTTTTATATAAGTTTTGTGTCTAGTAATACATTTTTCTTTTCGAGTACCAAGATTCATTGGGATTTGTTTTTAAGGGCAGGCAGGGTTCCCAAGTCCTACGCTGTTATTTAACCCATAACTGGAGGGAAGGGACGGATTAATACCTTTCCCAAGGGTACCAGTGCTTAAGTGAATGCAGGGTATTCAACTGGAATTCGAACACGGCTCACCGATTTCTCTTTCCGAGCCGATATCCACTGCACCACAACGCACATCCGTCACTAAACGCTTATAGCACCTGGTATTCCCAAGCGGTCACCCAGCCAAGTGCTAACCAGGCTCAACGTTGCTTAACTTCGGTGATCGAGCGAGAACCGGTGTATTCAACGTGATATGGCCGTAAGCAGTTTTAGGGTTGATTTATTTTCTTACTGCTTATGAATGCATTTGGGAATTCTGGTTTTATGGAAAGGAAAGAAAAAGAAAGCAAGAATGAAAGAAAGAATGAATTAATAAAAGAAAGAAAAAAGCAAGCAAGAAAGAAAGTGTTTAATGTCTGCTACAGTGAAATGAAAAACCTTTTTCATTTGTACCCTTCCACCTCTTTAAATGATGACCTGCATTCATATTTGTGATTGTTGTGTTAATATATTGTTAAATTTGTTAAACGCAAATATTTAAAGAAGCAATAGGCAAAGTGGAATGAATATTTTTACTAAACTAATACAGCGTAACCCTGATATAAGAGAGTTGTCGGGACCGGATAGAAGTTATCTTATATCAGGGTTTTCTCTTATATCAAGGTTTGCTCTCTTTTATATACATTACCACAGGCTTTATATTGAGACCAGAAAACTCTGTCTTATATCCGGGTTTATCTTATCGGTGTCTCTTATATCCGGGTTGTAAGATTTCCAAATTTATGAAATTGAATTCCCCAGACATAAAACAAATTAGAAAGAGAATAAAGACTATTTTGTTTCTCTCGGATGTTTATTGTCTGTCTTTCATTTCTGATCGTATTTGTAGACGTATATGCGTTATAATCTTAAATAATGAAAAAAATGTTACTTGTGTTTGGAGTTAAATTTAGTCGTCCAAATAACCGAGAATTCATTTTATGAGTTATTATTTTTATGGCTTTATGATCGATTAACACTTGAATTTTGAATTGTGAATAATTTAGAAAATATATTTTCTGGCGGTTATCTTTTAAATTGAATAGAAACTTCTTTTTTTTTCTTTTTTGGCATTTTTTTTCCCAATCGGTTTTCTTCCTTTACTTTTTTATTTTTTGTGCCATTTCCTTTTTTCTTTGTCTTTTTTCTATTGTTTTCTTTATTTTTCGTTTTCTTTTTCTTTTTTCTTTGTCAAATCTTTTCTTTTATCTTTTTCTTCGTTTTGTTTTCTTCTATCTACTTTTTTCTCTTTTGTCTTCTTTTCTTTTTTCTTTTACTACTTTTATTTTCTTTTACTTTTTCATTTTCTTTGCCTTTTTCTACTTTTATTTTGTTTTACTTTTTCACTTTTTTTGTCTTTTTCTACTTTTTATCTTTTTGTTTTTTCTTTGTCTTTTTGTTTTTTCTTTGTCTTTTTGTTTTTCTTTTCTTTCTTTTACTTCCTCTTTCGTTTTCTTTTTCTCCCTTTCACTTTGTTTTATTACCTTTTTCTTCATTTTCTTCTTTTTTCTTATGTATTCGTGCGCTTACATCGTACAAAATGGTGGAGATCTGCGCGTATAGCGTCGTCGCAGGATTTTCCAAAACGAAATTGAACATTATATCAGACGGTCTCAAGGACTGGCCTGGGGTTTGAATTCAGAGTTGTTCTTCTCCTAGTCTGATTGCCAACCATAACTACAGAAGCCAGACTGTTCTACTATTAACTCATAGAGATTTCCTTCTACATCTAGGGCTGTTGAAACCACTTTGTCCTGCTATTAATTTATATTTTGAGTTTTTTAAAAATTCTGACTTCAATATATATATATATATATATATATATATATAAGAAAAATTAAGACAGACACGTTATTTCACGGTGAATCGGAAGTATAGGCCTATTTTACATGAAATCTTTTGTAAAATAAAGACGGAAGCTGGCGATGGTTCGCCTGAAATAGGCCTATACTTCCGATTCACCGTGAAATAACGTGTCTATCTTAATTTTTCTTATATTTGCTCTATATGTATTTATATGCATATATGCCTAGAGCTCTCTTAGAGAGTTATCCTACCGGATACTTCTTTGGATTCTTCTATACACACACTGCATACTGATATATATATATATATATATATATATATATATATATAAAGAGAGAGAGAGAGAGAGAGAGAGAGAGAGAGAGAGAGAGAGACGAGACACACACAAATCTTTGCGTAATTGTTTGGTATACTTCTCAGGAGGTATCAGGAAATGTTTGTTTTTTCGTTAATTTTATATTAAATTAAAACAATGTAGGAACATTTTATTGGTCTTAGATTGTTTTTTCTTCTTCTCTGTGTGTGTGTGTGTGTGTGTGTGTGTGTGTGTGTGTGTGTGTGTGTACGTTATCGTATGTGCAAATATGCAGTATGTCATGTTGATTTCTTTTCATAGTTTTTAATATGTCACGTGCTTTATCATTATTCTTTTTCTTTTTTTCTTTATCTTTCGGCTCCGAGTGTCAAAAGATGAGTGTAACAATGTTATATCAAGTGTCAGAGATGACTTATATTTAGGTTAAACTTTCGGAATATTCTGGGGTTTTCTAAAGTTTTTGAAAATATAGGTGTATTCCTTTTTTTTTTTTTTTTATTAATTCCTTGTTGAAATATCTAATTTTATTTATTTATTGATTGTTTAAATAATTTATTTTTTAATTATAAATCTTTCTAAGCTCTCTTACCTCATTATATGCCCAAGAAATTTCAATCATCTCTTACCGATCTCAAGTATAAGTGTCCATTTTGTTTCCGTTTTCTCTAAAACTTTGTCATTGTTCCCATATTCAATCCATCGTGTTCTCAGCAGACGTCTGTAGAACGATATTTTTTTGTCTCAAGTCTCTTCTTCATCTGTGAGAAGATTGTCCAAAATTCACCTCCATACAGGGCGACTGATATTTAATAACAGTTCAGTAGTTTTTTTCTCGTTTCTAGCAATATTTTCCTATTTCTTAATACATTTCTTAACTCTTGGGAGACATATTTCCCAGTCTTCACATTCCAGTTTCGATAGAGTTCAAAACTGTATCCAAGTCCTTGAGGATGTCAAATTATTTTCCACTCTACAACGTCTTTATCACTGATTAGCTTCTAACTGCTCTATCGCTATTTCCATGGAGAGTGTTCAGATGAACGGCACCCCTCAATTCCATCATTCCTAACAATCACGGCTAAAACCTACCATGCCACGTACATTGTAACGAGCCACCCTTATTCTCTTTGTATTCCCTTGGTGAGATGTTGGTTTTGTTTTTATGGCATATCAACCTCGGCGGGTCATTTATTGCCAACTAAATTTTTATTTATTTATTACTGGTAATACCTTTTTCTTTCAACAATTTATTGTTTTTTTTTATATATAAGTTTTGTGTCTAGTAATACATTTTTCTTTTCGAGTATCAAGAGTCATTGGGATTTGTTTTTAAGGATAGGGTCCTCAAGTCCTACCCTGTTATTTAACCCATAACTGGAGGGAAGGGACGGATTAATACCTTTCCCAAGGGTACCAATGCTTAAGTGAATGCAGGGTATTCAACTGGAATTCGAACTCGGCTCACCGATTTCTTTCCGAGCCGATATCCACTGCACCACAACGCACATCCGTCACTAAACACTTACAGCACCTGTTATTCCCAAGCGGTCACTCATCCAAGTACTGACCAGGCTCAATGTTGCTTAACTTCGGTGATCGAGCGAGAACCGGTGTATTCAACATGATATGGCCGTAAGCTTGGTGAGATGTAACTTCTATTCAAGCATTGTAACTTACATTTTTCTCACGAACCTTGTGGAACCAATTCCCAGGATGCTGGTTCTCCGATCACTACACTCTTAACCTGTTCAAGTCTAGGGTTAACCGTTATCTTCCCTACATAGCCGTATAAGCTGTATCTCTTACTCTGTAACCCCCTAGCTCGAGTGGCACTTGGGACTTCTACAGGGTGAACCCCATTGTAAAAAAAATACCACAATGTGACATCAGATTTTGGTGTCGCACTTTCTATTCTATTCCATATATCATACTTTTATTTTATTTGATGGGGCTAGCTCCGACATTTAAGAGACTGTCTCGTCAACCATCAAGATCCTGCATCGAGATCGGAAGGTCATTAAAGTAGGATTCTCTGTCATAAAATAGTTGGTCAATGTAGGTGGTTGTTGGACGAATAACCCGCCTTGTTAGGTGTCATGGCTAAGTGTCCAGAACATTAGATCACTCACGAGTTCTTGTTTGGTCAACAGCAGTGTTCTGCAAAGCCCATTCTGCATCCGCGTAAGATTGTAGAATTATCGGGGATGGGTCCATAGAGCTGTGATTTAGTTGGATGTTGTCTCCAAGAGATGTTATGTATACTTCTCAGGATCCGAATGTAGATTCCATCAATCTTCGACTCTAGGACTTTAGTTACTGTTCAAGTAGTGGCACAATACATTGTCACTGCCTCTACAGGGGCTCGAAAGAATCTCCGCTTGAGGTTGTCTGGTAGATTAGATTTCCAGATTGAGGTTGTCTGGTAGATTAGATTTCCAGATTGAGGTTGTCTGGTAGATCAGATTTCCAGATTGAAGTTGTCTGGTAGATCAGATTTCCAGATTGAGGTTGTCTGGTAGGTCAGATTTACAGGTTGAGGTTTTCTGGTAGATTAGATTTCCAGATTGAGGTTGTCTGGTAGATTAGATTTCCAGATTGAGGTTATCTGGTAAGTCAGATTTCCAGATTGAGGTTGTCTGATAGATTAGATTTCCAGATTGAGGTTGTCTGGTAGATTAGATTTCCAGATTGCATCCATTTTATTCAAAACGGCCTACGTAAATGCGAATTTTCACATCCTTTTCGGTAGAATTTAATTCGCTACATAGGTATGTAAAATATTCGATGAGTAATTGAATGGAACACGAAAAAAAAATCTTTTTCTTAAAATTTGCGTTTTAAAAATCCTATTTAAAATTATATTTAAAAAGAACAGCGATGAAAAGAAAAACAAAAGTTGCAGAAAGCTGAATGACGTTGTGTAGGCTGTACGTCTAGACACGTCGGACGCCAGAAATTTAAAATTTAAATTTAAGCGTCGTCTGAAATGTCCTCTCATTTTCTCTTGATGTTTAATTATACGCAATGTTTGCTTATATTTTCTTCTTTTACTTTACACACACACATGCACACATAAACAAACACAAATATATAAATAAAAGTGGACATTAAAGTCAGCACTGAGTGGCGACAGTATGTTTCATGCTTATGCGCAATCGTCAGGTCATCAGGGTATTGACTTCAAGCACGATTCAAGTTGCATGATTCAAGTTGCGTTCAAGCAGGAAGCACAACGTCGCCGCTCGGTGTTGACCTCAGTGCCCACTTTTATATTTACATAAGCTTTATCCTTGATATTGAGCACTTTAATTCATAAATTTTGCTTCAGTCAGTCAGTTAAGTGCCATACGTGATACATGACTGACTGGGCAGATAATTAACCCGCAGTAGGTTGCCATTGTTTTCTATGGTAGACTGGTTGCCAGCCAAGGCTATAGAACCCAGTCTGCCCTATTATTTAACCCATAATTGGATGGAAAAGACGGATTAATACCTTTCCCGAGGGTATTTGTGCGTAAGTGAATGCAAGGAATTCAACTGGAATTCGAACTCTGCACTCCAATTTGTTGTTCCGAGTCGATATCCATTGCACCACAACGCACATAAATTTATTTTATCCTTATACATATATAATAGGTATGGGAGTAGTGCAAAATATGTCAGCACATCGACTACCTATATATATATATATGTAAAAACGACTTGAATGTTTTGATAAAAAACAGGAGAAGTAATATTAAAAAGTGAAAAATCTATAATTACAGTACTTCATATATTAAGCTGGTACAATGTCAGAAGTAACACGATGTACCCAGTTGGGATCGAACTCACTACTAAGTAGTAATAGTCTGCGAGATTAGTTAGCTTACTATTACTTCAAAAATGTATTGAACAATATTTATTAATCTTATAAAATCATGAGAGTAGACCCAAAATTGTATATCGAACTTCTGTAGAAATATTTTGCCAAAATAGCTTATTAACTATTGCACTTCGATGTGGTGATTTTACATTTAGTAAATTTTAAGTTGTATGGCACAAGGCCAGATTAAGGACATTCTTTTTCATGGATACCACGTGTTTGGCAAGGAAATCAGAATTCGAACCCCAGGCTTTTATCTGCACTCGGACCACTAGCATTGGTAGGAAAGGCACAACTACTTCAGCTCTGAATCAGATCACATAATATAAACATTGCTTTATTATTGATATTGACTTAGCTTTGTATGGTACAATGCCTCAAATGAGAAGCATGTTATGAGAACCGAAATCACTTGAGTTTAATAATAGGACCATCTGGCTTACAACGGAAAGAAACTTCCTTTTTTATATTCAGGCGCTCAGTGAGCATCGATTTCACTATACGTCTTGATTTCAATCAATGTAGGAATTGCGATTTATTAAGCATAGATTAGATATTGTACAAGGCCGAAAGCAAGGAACACTCAGTGAGAATCGAACTCACTACGCAGTCATAATTGATCTAGCGAGACAAAATCACTGTAGGAATAACTGCTAAAAGTATCTCCTCTCCAAAATTTTAGGTACGAATATGCACCTGGTGGCAATGAGGTCTCTTTCCGGCTCAACCCAATGATGCACCTGACTTCTCCGATGTGACATTGAGGACAAAGTCTATCTTGGTATCTCATAGGGTGAACCCAGTACATGAGGTTCCTTATTGATTTTAGAAAGAGACAGTTAATCATTATGCTACAGTCTATTTTGGCATCGCTTAGGTTAAACCAAGTATATGTGGTTCTTTATTGATATTAAAAACAGAGAGTGTTAATCTTTATGCTAGAGATTATTTTGGTATCTCTTAAGGTGAACCCCATACACAAGGGTCCTTATTGATATTATAGAGAGGCTTTTAACCATTATGCTACAGTTGATTTTCTTATTTTTTAGGGTGAACCTGAGGTTCCTTATTGATTTTAGAAAGAGGCAGTTAATCATTTTGCTACAGTCTATTTTGGCATCGCTTAGGTTAAACCAAGTATATGAGGTTCTTTATTGATATTAGAGGGAAATTGATAATCATTATGCTACAGTTTATTTTGGTTTCTCTTAAGTTGAACACATTGCATAAGTTTCCTAAATGATATTAGATAGGGACTGTTAATCATTATGCTATAGTCTATTTTGGTATCTTTTAGGGTGAACACATTATATAAAGCTCCTTATTGATATGAGATAGATAGATAGATAGATAGATAGATAGATAGATAGATAGATGGAGAGGGACTGTTAATCATTATGCTACAGTCCACTTTGGTATCTCTTAGGGTGAACCCATTAAATAAGGTTCCTTATTGATATTATAGAGAGACTGTTAACCATTATGCTACAGTCAATTTTTCTATTTTTTAGGGTGAACCCATCACATAAGGTTCCTTGTTGATATGAGAGAGAGACTGTTAATCATTGTGCTACAGTAAGCGCCCAGCCGTGAAAATAGAATTAACAGAGTCTCTTTGCCCTTTTTTTTCTATTGACTTCAAATGATACATTGTTGATCTTTGACAAAGTAATTAAGTATAATAGAAGCAGTTCACTAAGACAATGTAAATTGACATGATAATCACCTCATAACTAAAATGACGTCATTGAGTTGCTACTCTCACCTTATCGAATGACTTTGCATTTCTACTTTCGACTCGGTGTATTAGATATGATGATAAAACCAACTGTACAAGCAGCGCACTGGGTACCTGCCGTGAACTACTGACTGGCAAACCAATTCAATTCAATTCACGATGTCTATATAATAGTATGTTAAAATTAAGAAAAATCTTCAATGCTATAGAGTGTAGAGCAATGGTTAGCAAGAAGGTCATGCAGATTTCTTTTCGTTTTATTAATTGATTTTACATGTAAACCTTTACTGATTTATCTAATGATGAATTTCGTACATGGTATCCAGTGAGGCTCAAACTCAATACTCATTATTAATTGTGAACCAAACTAGACTCACTTTACCCAACGTCGCTTGTTAGTTGGCTAATTCTACAATATATCGTCCATTGTTGCGTTATTTCTTCTTGCATTTTGTATGGAACAATACCAAAGAGGAAAGTTCATTAGAACAGTTACCATGAAAGTATATATATATATATATATATATATATATATATATATATATATAGGAAAGAATATTAATAAAAAGTTTTGAATTTACATCACGTGGTGTACGTGATGTAAACAAAAAATATTCGGACGCTATCGTGAAATACGTTTCTAATTCAAATTTAAAAATCACTTGTTTCTGATGAAGGACCGAGGACGGTCTGAAATATAAAATATAATAAAAATAAACAAATACTGTTAAAAAAAAGTACATTTTTAAATTCAAAATTTTTTATTAATATTCTTTCCTATACATATTAAGACAGTATACGTGGATGATCATCACTATATATATATATATATATATATATATATATATATATAGAAAAGGCACATTAAAATTTCTGGCAGTGAGAAAGTGACTGAAGCCGAGATGCCAAGTCAGCATTTATAGTGTTACTAGCAGTATAGCCCGGCGTTGCTCGGGTGTAACGAAAGCTTTAAAACTAATCCAATGTCTTGGAGCTCAGACTCTTTGGACGTTGGCACGAAAGACTAAAAAGCAATAGTTGTTTCCAGTTAAAGCGAAACCGTAGACTGAAAGAAAAATAAAGTCAAATTTTCATTTCCTGGTATCGATATCAAATAAGTTTTTTTTCGTCGTAAACTGAATTTTGAAGGCTAAATAAGTCCTCTGAGTAAATGGTATCATAGCTGAGACTAAGAAGTACAATTATGCCTACTTAGAGCCAAACCCGAATCAAAAACTAAAATAAAAGGGCTGAAAAAAATACATACATACAGGCAGATAAACAGACACGTACACAAACATCTTGCCTTTTATATATATATATATATATATATATATATATATTATCGATTTTCTGCACTATTGTAAGAACTGCAACCTTGAAACTTCTGAATATCGTTTCTTATGTCCTTTATCTATGAGTGTATCAAATTTGATTAAACTCAAACCACTCCTTCTATAACCCGATTTTTTCGATTATCGATTTTCGATATTTATCGGGGGTACCTCGACACAAAACCTAGCCAAGAACACTCGCAGACGCTTATAGTACAACTGTGTAAATTTTCCAGAAAATCAGCTCAGCCGTTTCGGAGTCTATCGGTAACGGACACACACACACACACACACACACACACACACACACACACACAAAGCTCCATTTATAAATATGTTTAGGTACTCGCTTTCACGCTCTCATTTTTCCTATCGTATAGAGTACACTCGAACGCTACACTACGATTTACCAGAGACATTTTCATATTTTGTAAATGAAAATAAATATTTGGTCGTCTCTCCAAACCAGTGTTTAAATTGTTTCTTTACTCCAGCCAACTCCCACCCCGGATCATTTCACCTTTTTCTTCTGTATTATTATATCGTGTATATAAAGATATATTTTGATTTTTCAACACTTTTGTATTTTCATTCATTATACAAAGCTAATATAGATCCAAACTAAATTATACCGATATATAGTGGAGACAGTCGTTGTCATAATATAACCTCTATCAATCAGTTAAGTGTCATACGTGATATATGCTTGAGCGATCATGTCTCGAAAGAGACATGACTGACTGGGCAGAAGATGTTCCTGCCATTACTTTCTGCGGTAGACTGATTGTCCGCCAAAACTGTAGAACCCAATCTGTCCTGTTATTTAACCCATAACTGGAGAGGAGTGACGGATTAATACCTTTACCAAGGCTATTTGCGCGTAAGTGAATGCAAGGAATTGCAACTGGAATTTGAACTCGGCTCCCCGATTTGTTGTTCCGAGTCGATATCCACTGCACCACAACGCACATCCGCTATAACCTTTATAAATCTTTTACGCTCTATCAGAAAAAGATTGATCAACTTATTGTACCTATGGGTGAAAGCGCCATAACGAAAAAGTAGGTTTATGTCTCTTCCTTTTATAGCCTTAAATTCAAAGCCACTAGGTGGCGTTAAGCGAAGTCCATAAGCAGACAAGGTGGGATAATCCCTCACCCCAAATCATGAACCACCCTGCTGTTTCCAAAATTTTATCTGGCTTGAATCATCTTCAAACATTAAAATGAAAAGTTGCATGTCTCACCTACATTTAAGTAATTATTTTCTCAGAGCTGACGATAATGATCCACAATTTAAATCATTAAATATCGTTTTTAAATGTAAACAGAATTGTTTCTTATTTTTAATCGTCACGTTACTCTTTGTTCTGAATCACATGGCGATTTAAAAATCTCAAATAAACTTATTCTTTCATTTAAATTTTATTAATTTATAAACTTATATAACAAATGTGTAGAATTTATTTAAAGGCCGCTTGTTTAAATCTAACGTGATTTGAGGTTCTTAGAAAGAAAGCCATATTGAATTTTACAATTGATTACATTTCTTTTTACAGATTTTGAGTATTTTAGTATTTTTTTTGAGAATTTTGTAATATATGATATCTGAATTTGCAATTTAAATCATATCCTAACTTTCCTAAGAAAAAAAATAATGTGTTGAATTTGCTGTACGTAGAGACGAATCTTTAGCCAGTTAATTTTATTGCAATAGATCGTAATAGTTGGTGTGATTTATTGTTAGTTGGTGATTATAATCTCTTAAATGTGAAAATTATCAATTAAACCTTACCATAGTTTTGTATGCTTCGGAGAAAGAAAAAAAAAGAGAGGGAAATAAAATATAAAAAACAAATACTTAGAATCAGGAAGAGACAACTGAAACTTCGGGTGTTCGTTGTGGTGCAGTGGATATCGGCTCAGAACGAAAAATCGGAGAGCCAATTTCGAATTCCAGTTGAATTCGTTGCATTCACTTACGCGCAAATATCATTGACAAAGGTATGAACCCATCGCTTCTCCCTCCATCTATTGGTTAAAAAGCAGGATCGGGTTCTATCGCCTTTGTTGCCGCATAAAAGTAAATGCAACCTACTGCGGGAAAATCTTCTGCCCAGTCAGTCATGTCTCGAAAGAGACATGATCGCCCAAGCGTGTTACACGTATGGCACTTAACTGACTGAAGGTTCATAGATGATTGTCAGAATGAACATTAGGAAAGATAGCAACTCAACGAACATTGCTAATAGCTACAAGTGCGATGAAGTTATATGATCACCTAAGTCCTGTAGTAACATAGCACATATAGAGTTCGGTACATTACAGTATGTATTAAGATATATCCTCAGGGACAAAGTGGTATCGTCTATATATATATATATGGTGGTATCTTATACGTTTATTTATTGCGTTATTTGGTTGTACTAGTTATCAAAGTGTTATCTAGATGTTTTAGTTTCAAAACAAATTAATTTAGTGCATAAACATGAAAATTTAAATGATATTTTTTATTTATAAATTATAAATAGATAAGCAAAATATAAAATAATAATTATACATAAATCATACGATATCTGCCTTATAATAGTTGTAATATTTGCAGACACATATGCACTAAATATAACAGCTTTTATGGGCAGGCATCGTAATTAAATAACCCCCCCCCTCTCTCTCTCTCTCACACACTCATTCACTCACTCACTCTCACACACACAAAACAGAAAGAGAATAAAGACAAACGCTTACATATAGATATTTGCCGAACTTAGGTTAATCAAGTACAGCGGGGACAAGAACAGGGCACCCTATGCGGTTTGAAATAATTCAGTCAGTTAAGCGTCATACGTCATACACGCTTGGACGATCATGTCTCGAAAGAGATATGACTGACTGGGCAGAAGATTATCCCGCAGTAGGTTGCCATTGCTTTCTGCGGTAGACTGGTTGCCGACCAAGGCTACAGAACCCAATCTGTCCTGCTATTTAACCCATAACTGGAAGGAAGAGGCAGATTAATACCTTTCCCAAGGGTATTTGCGCGTAAGTGAATACAATGGATTCAACTGGAATTCGAACTCGGCTCCCCGGTTTCTCGTTCCGAGCCGATATCCACCGTACCACAACGCACATCCTTGAAATAATTACAAGAGTAATAATTAACAGAATGACTAATTATAGTTATACAGGGACATATTGGTGTATAGATTCGAAGTAAATTCCATAGCGTATCCCTTTTTCTTGTGCACTTGCTTAGAAATACGCAAACTTCCATCATGCAAGTGCTTACTACACGGACAGGAATTAAAGAATTCTTGTCGACATCTGCCCGGTTCCTTCGGAATGGTATGCGACTTTTAAGACAAAGGAAATTCCTCAAGATTTTTTTTTACTGTTCGACGCTCCCAGTTCGGCATTTCGTTCTCCCCAATACACAATTCTTCTCACCGCACAATTGCCCTCACCCCAAGACAATTCACGCCCTTCCCCACAACCAACACAGTCTGCTGCAATTTGACTTGCGTTCCTTACCATATCTTGCACACACGCACACACAAACACAGACACAGATATACGCACGTGAAGCATAAATACGCACACACAAGTTCACGCAAATGCACACACATAAATACAAACACACACATAGATGCGCACGCGTTTTCGCAAAGATACACACGAATAATTACACATTTACAAACAAACGCTCACGTTCACAGACACACACACACACACATACACACACACACACACACACAAATACGCATATATTCATAAAAATTCTCATGCATTCATACAAACATACACACTGATAAGTACCCATTCGTACAAACACGCAGAGATGCGCGTTCAATAAACACACACACAGATAAGTACGCATTCACACAAATACACGACTATACATAAATTCACATAAATAACTGCACATTCGCATATGCAATCATGGACTCGCATACACGAATACACTCGTTCACAAATACATCCACACACTCATAAACATACACATATCTGTGTATTCACATAGGCATACATATATACACATGCATTCCCATGGACGTTCATACGTAATCCCATCTGTATAAATCATAGTTTTATTTACGCTGAGTGCGCGTGTTGAGTTAATTTATTTGATGACATTTATTACGCGACCCCCACCCCCGAAAAGAATCTGCATTGATTATTACAAAACTAACATCGTCCCAATCAAAAACTACGAGACTACGTGTAGGTAGGGATTTTTGCATTGGATTAGATCATCCACGCGTTCTACCTTGGATCAAAGTGTTGCACCATTTTTTTTTACAATGATGTTCCCATGTATAAGGCCCAAGAGTCAGTCAACGTAGGTGGTTAAAGAGGAAGAGGTATCACCGCAAGCAAGGTGATAATACCATCAAGACGCATGTGGCCACCGAAAGTGAAAGCGAATGGAAAACTTTAGAAGGAACGGCAAACCCAATCCTAAAAGGAAGCAAGGGATAAACCTCTACTTCTGTCCAAAAGGTTTGGGAGGAGTATGAACCGGACGATAGGAGAACCTACATACTCTTAGTGAGTATTAAAAGTGAATAAATAGTAAATAACATTTCAGAGTTTTAAGCAAAGATAGATGCTAGAGGTACAGATTTGAAGTAGATTTTAGACAGAATTTAAATAAACAATCCTAAACTGGAAAAAAGGGATAAACCTCTGCTGTTCAAATGCCCGGAGAAAAGTGTAAACCGGACTATATGTGAGCCTATCTATTCCTATTAAGAAACAATAAACATCTGCCTATAAACATAATGGGGTATCTATGAGCTCTCTGAAAAGTATAACATGCAACATATATATAGTCATCGGCAGACAGATCCGTTTCGCTGTATCACAGCTCATCAGTACGGTTAGACTCCGATTGCTTTTAACCCAGGATTGAAACCCGAGCGAATTGGCGTCAGTCGGCAATTCTACCTCAGAGCTACGGGCGCTCGGTAGAAGTAGGCAGACTTTTTAGCGTGTATATTATCATTATACACGCCCAATAGCTGGGAGTGTTCTAATTCATTGCTGAATGAACGATATGTGTGTGTGTGCGTGTGTGTGTGTGTGTGTGTGTGTGTGTGTGTGTGTGTGTGTGTGTGTGTTGCATATTTTATATATATATACACCCACACACACACCTTTCTGTGGATTGAAATTCTTCCCAATATAAAAAAAATTTGTAGGGATCGAAATAAGTGGCAATCTGAATAGGCAAAGTCAGGAGTAGTAGAATATTCCACTTATGCTGTACCAATTTCTGCGGGGTCTGCAAAGAGATATGAGGTCTGGTAATATCCTGACGGAAGATGACACCTTTTCTTCTGATTGGCCAGTTCTAGGTGCTTTTTCCACTCTCAATTCCTTTAATCAGACCAGCAGCGAACAGTATTTGCCTGGATTCATTGTCTGACTTTGCAGTAGGAGTTCGTAATAGACATCACCATCAACTGTCCGTCATCTTCGCCGAGGACACGAGGAGGAGATTCATCTCAGGTCCGGCGGTTGGAATCACTTGGTCGATGCCCACTTTTCCTCGTTGTCTGCGCTGGATTATCGTGCCAAACTATCGTCGCAGCCCAACAGAAGCACTGTTTTGACTAGCACCTGATTCTATGGAAAGCCAAAACAGGAAAATGGGGGCGTTAACTAAATGCTGCGCGGTAGCATTCGAATTGCATGAGGTATCATCAACCATTGGTTCTGATGTAGAAATCACCCGCCTACCAAAAGACCGAATGGGTAATTTCCGGAATAGACTCTTTGAAAATAAGACCTTGAGTTGTATGCACTATTGGGCGAGAACACGGTTACTCCACATTAAAGCACTGACCTGGTATTACAATCTATTATTGTAGGATGAGTTCCAAAAACTAAACAAAGTACTAAGAAACAAAGAAACGAGTATTGAACTAAGCTGTAATATAAATTCTTTTCTATGGTAGTGAATTTTAAACAATTTCTTCATAGATGAAGTGGATACTTGATGCAACAGAGATGTTGCTCTACAGAAGCATTACCATGGACGTTAAAGTTTTAAGGAAAATTTAAACAAAATGGATAATTGTGTTTCGAATCAGAAAAAAACAGTTGAACAGAAGGAAGAAAAGCCTGGAAAATCTGAAACTCATAAGACATATTGAAGACAAAAAGGGGGAGAAGGAGCAGTAGACTACCTACTTGACTAACTTATGTGAATAGATGGCAGAATAGGGAGTGAGAGGAATGGTATATTTATTTATTCATTCAAGCGAAAACATTTACACTCACACTCATGTACGAAAAAAAAAAAAAAAAAAGAAAAAGGAAAAAAACACGTCGTCGTGTTTCATATGAAGTTATGATTTTTTTCACTATTTCATTTAAAACACTTTTATCCAAAGTTAAAATATTTTAAATGAATGAAAACAAAATTTATGAAAAGTTTAAATAATATGAATTTTTCTTGCGCCACGATTCTGTTTCTGGTTTATTTTCCCAGAATGCCTTTCTCTCTGAATTTCCCTTTTTAAAACTTAAAATGCTTAGCCGAGGTCAAATGAAGTTAAATCAGAGTTGCGTTGCGTTAATTTTCCAGATATGGTGTACCAATTTTGTAAATCAACATTCGGAATGCAATTTTTCATTAGAACTCGAATACCGACTACTACTGGACTAATTAGTTTGTAAGAGAAACGTGTTATGGTAGATGCTGTAGAATTTGTGGATATTAATTGTGGTACTCTATCTTTGGATATGAGTAGCATACTCGTCTCATAAACGCTTTATTGACTGCTTTCTTAGCTGTATGCAAGTTACCTCTTTCACATTGTTATAATTGGATAACTGCCGTCTTCTGCTTAAGAAAGTATTATCTGTTGTACAGCTCCAGAGACTCCACGCGCATTACAGGTATTATGGCCTTCCTTGGAGTGAAATGATTAACCCTCTAGGGCCATTCGTATCATATTTGATACAGTATGAAAACAAGCCTTGAAAGAAATATTTTCCTGAAAATTTTTTTAAGAGAAATATTTTATTAATTTCAAATGAAAGCAGTACTGACTGCTCAGTCAATGAATACCAAATGTTTCCTTATAGGGAAATACCAAATGTTTCCTTATAGGGAAATACTGTATCAAATATGATACGAATGGCCCTAGAGGGTTAAAAAAGAAAAGCAAAACAAGATGAGAAATTCTATAACTGCTTTTTTACAAAAAAGAGCAGTATTTTGAAAGAGGATTATGGGTAGGAAAAATTAAAGAAACTTTTTCTTTTGGGGATTCTAGATATATTAAAGCTTATAAGGTAACAAAAATAAGTCTTAGAATTCTAATACTTTTAAAATTAGATTATAACAATGGGTATTACTTTTTGACGAGCCGTCGTATTTTGGTTCATGCATATTAATTTGACTGCATAAATAGACTCGTTAAAATTACAGTTTGACCTCACTATCCGCGGACACAAAATATTGTTTTCATGTATTCGTGGATAGCCCAATCAACAAAAAATTCATAATTTTCCTTAAACTAAAACTACATTGATGGAATTACTCTGTGACTAGACATGGTTGCGGGTAAGAAGCTTCATTACAAAAAATAAGGAGAGAATGGGGCTGGGGTTACAGTAGCGCTAACTTACGATTCAACTAGACTTTGCTCCTTTTAGGTAATAGTGTAGGGAATGTCAGATAAAATATAACATCCTCATCTATTTTCTCCTGTATTTACAAATTTTCGGTCAATGTTCGTGAGCCCAGCTGTCACGTTTCCAAAATTGAAATGTTAATTCAATGGTGCGAAATTTGAATCGTCTTACCAGATGGTAATGTAGGGACGCTGAGCGGTGAATGTGAACTTTGATCAACATACGCCACAGTAGGTTCGAACAATAGAGCCAAGCGGACATTTGTGGGTTTTTTAGCCCCCTTAATGATTTTCAGCACAATCGCGTAATTGAATGAATGTTATTTGTACATTAAGAGTAAGATTAAAACAAAACTTTCACATTTTTAATTAAAGAAAAATAGGATTTTAAGTGTAGATTTCTAGGTTTATGTACTGTACATATTACTGGCAGTAGATACCAAATATAATTACAGAATGTTATAACTGCATTTTTTATTTATCTTTAATTTTAAATAATTGGTAGATATTTTTAAATAGTTAACGACACAATTTACACATTAATAGATAGTTCAAAAGCTCAATAGAGCATTGTATGCAGACCACTATATTAAAAGTAATCGTTTGTGTTCATGAAATGATTGTGTGAATCTGCCAAGAATTGCTTCTGCATTTAATTCATCTAAAAATTCTTTTTCAATGAATAGCAACATGTATGATTCCAAATTCTCCTCAGGCAGCGAATTTTTTAACCTTGTCTTTATGATCTTTAGAACTAAAAATGTCCTCTGACAGTGGATTTGAGTAACTGATTGTGTGCATATATATATATATATATATATATATAAGGCAAAATGTTTGTCTGTCTAGCTGTCTGTCTGTCCTTTATACAAATCCACAATTTTTATCCGATTCTCACCAAACTTCACACAAATATTCTTTAGGCTTCCGATCAGATCATGGGCTACTTATTTTTTCCGATTTCCTCCCGATATCGGAAATTGATACCCCGATATCCGATCAGGACTGATCAAGATCAGGATTTCAGCCATTTTATCGTGGTTCTTACTGCAGAATTTGCTCTAACTTTGTAAAATTATAGTTTTTAGTTTCAAACATTAGTAGATCTTCTCAGACGACTCATTTTCCCCGATATCGGAAATCGATATCCCCGATATTCTATCGAATCTAATCAAAAATTGATATTCAGCCATTAATATGGCCCATTTTTTTCAATTTTACTACCGATGGGTACGATACGTTTTCATGGACTTAATTACGTTAGTTTATCCTTGGAAGACTTATTTGACTCCGATATTGGAAATCTATAACCCGATATCCTATGGAGTCTGATCAAAGTCAGGTTTTCAGCCCTTTTATTTTGGTTTTTGCTTTGGGTTTGGCTGTAAATAGGTATAATTGTAGTTCTTAGTCTCAGCCATGATACTATTTACTCAGAGGACTTATGTAGTCTTCAAAAATTCAGTTTGCGACGGAAAACTTATTTGATATCGATACCGGAAATCAAAATTTGACTTACATCCATTCATTTTTCTTTCAGTCTACGGTTTCGCTTTAACTGGAAACAACTATTACTTTTTAGTCTTTCGTGCCAACGCCCAAAGAGTCTGAGCTCCAGGACCATGAATTAGTTTTAAAGCTTTCATTACACCCGAGCAACGCCGGACTATACTGCTAGTTTGTCTATATTTCTGAGATAAATAATATTTACAGTATTTACATTATTCGGACTATTGTCCTCATCTTTGTTGCCATTTGTACGACGTTTCGGCCTTTGTACGCTCCGACTTTCTTCAGGTGTTAGGAATTTCGAACAGAAATTATTACAATCACTGGGGTAAGGAATGAAGTTCATATACCCCAGTGATTGTAATAAAGAGTTCGGTTCGAAATTTCTAGCACCTGAAGAAGACCGGAGCGTACAACGGCCGAAACGTCGTACAAACGGCAACAAAGATTAGGACAACAGTCCGAATAATTTAAATACTGATAGCGTGCAGTTGATTTTGCAAGGTTTCTTATTCCTTTTTATTACTAAAACAGTTGTCTGTGTTTATTTTTTTATTTCATATTGGGAGAGACACTTTATCAAGAGGTACATTTGCCATCAGGCAACCTGACATCCTGGCTAATTCGATGGTTTCTGTCGATCCATTTTAAAGTATTCTTGAAGCGCACAACCTTCTAAAGAAGACAGTGAGCTCTTTTTTAAAAACGAATATACAGAATGGGATGTGCGTCGTGATGCAGTGGATATCGGCTCGGAACGAGAAATCGGGAAGCCGAGTTCGAATTCCAGTCGTATTCCTTGCATTCACTTACGCGCAAATACCTTTGGGAAAGGTATTAATCCGTTTCTTCCCTCCAGTTATGGGTTAAATAACGGGACAGATTGGGTTCTGTAGCATTGGTCGGCAACCAGTCTACCGCAGAAAGCTATGGCAACCTACTGCGGGATAATCTTCTGCCCAGTCAGTCATGTCTCTTTCGAGACATGATCGCCCAAGCGTGTATCACGTATGGCACTTAACTGACTGATACGAAATGAAAAATTCAGGAAATTGCATTTGTACTCTTCACTCAATACCAAAATGCATCACATTTCTGTGCTTTACATATGCAAACATCTTTGATAATATTTTTATTTAGCCTTGACATTATTAAGACGTAATTCAGTTTTTCTTTTTCCAAATGAGAAAAGATTCGATTTCTATCTTCTTATAGAACTCGCATATTTTTTTGCCTCTAATAACAATAAGAGCTATAATATTTTTGTGGATTAGAAAATATTCTACAAGAAAACATGCATATTTTTTCTATTTAGCTGTATTGGTGATCAAGTAAGTATATATATATATATATATATGTATATATATATATATATATACACGTGTGTGTGTGCGTGTTACAGAGAGAGAGAGAGAGAGAGTGAAAGAAAGAGAGAGAGAGAATGAAAGAAAGAGAGAGAGAGAGATAAGCATTGTATACTTACTACGCAGTCGTTTTAAACACATATTAAAAAGAACGGTCAGAGGATGTTAGTTAAACCTTTTTATGAAACTCATTAAAAATCTGAAGACAATTTCTCTATTCATTCTATTTAATAAATAAGGTCTGACTGACATTCTCTGACCGTTGTTTTTATAGAGTATGTTTAAACTGACAGCTAATGAAATACATAATTTTTTACCCCCCCCCCCATATATATATATATATATATATATATATATATATATATTGATTGATTGTTTGATACTTAGTTTTTGGTCATAATAGGGTTAGACCAGTACACATTTGTATTAAAAAGTGTTCGATACAACTATATTGTAGAACTTTTGAATATTTTCAATTTTTAAACGTGTTATTACGCTACCCAGATTTGTACCATGTGTGGTGTCTTCAGGCGACTTTTAATAAAAAAATTGCCTGAAGACACTACTCATGGTAGAAACCTGGGTAGCGTAATAACTCGTTTAAAAATGGAATATAAATATATATATATATATATATATATATATATATATATATATATATACAAATGAATAAGATGAATAAAATATATGCAACGTTCAAAAAATTAATTTAAAACAGCGCTCAATATAAAAATAGAGCAATTAATATTTATTATTAATTATTACGTTAGAACATGTGCAGACTACAAATTTGTTCTAACGTAATAATAATAATAATAATAATAATAATACATTGGGCAATATGCAAACATTATGGAAAAGCTGTAGGCAAACACTGGTATGAACATCACCCAGCACCGGTTACAGAAATAGAAGATGTAACCATTCTATGGGATTACACCATCTACACAGACAGAAAAATTGAAGCAAACAGGCCAGACATTATTGTTAAAAACCAGAAGGAGAAAACTTGTCTATTAATTGATATGGCTTGTCCAGCGGATTGTAACATAGCAATCAAGGAATTTCAAAAACTGTCAAAATATAAAGACCTGGAAATTGAAATAGAAAAAATGTGGAAATTGAAAACAAGAGTTGTGCCAGTGATAGTAGGTGCACTTGGAATGATAAAAAATGGAACAAAACAACACATTGAAAGAATCCCTGGAAACCCCAGCTTAAGAGATATACAAAAAATTGTCTTATTAAGTACAGCCCACACACTAAGGAAAACGTTATCTATGTAATGCTGGAGATGATAGGGAAGATAGAAAAACATGAAATGGAGCCATAACAACACGCCAGTACCTGCCTTAGGTCTCCCCGCAGACTTGGTTGGTAGTGAGACCAAAGCAGAAATCGAAATATGATGAAAAATGACATAATAATAATAACTGTTAATGAGAACGATATAAATATATGTGGTGTGAGATTTTAGAATGGTCTAGTCGTTCGTTCATGGTTCTTGAGGTGCTGCTATTTGGTTTGGAGAAGGGTATGGGGTAACTTAATTTTGGGCAGGTCGCTTTTTTGTTTAGTTTAGGTTGTTTTATATTGGGATATATGTTTTTTTTTTTGTTTTTTTGCAGTGTCGATAGTTTTTTTTTTATTTTACTACTATTTACAGGTAGATGGAATTATCGTTGGTGTGGTGTGGGATTTATTTTCTTTTATTTCTACGCTTTTTGTTCTATTTATTTAGAGGGTTGATTATGTGTATTTATTGCATTTTTTGGGTGGGGGGTCGTGTGGTGAGGTGTTTTTTTGTTTATTTAAATTTGGAATTATCGTTGGTGTGGTGTGGGATTTATTTTTTTATTTTTATTGCAGCATTATTTCATATTACTTTATCATGAAGGCTTTTTTCGGCATACTTCAATTATAGGAGTAGTTTCTATAATGGAAAAAAGCAATGCAGGTAAAATTGGAGAGCCTTACATCTAATGTCTGTACACAGGTAGTATTAATATATATGTGTTTCCTAACTCATTGCGGTTAAATACGTAATTATTTTCCGAACACCACAATATGTGTGTGTGTGTATATATATATATATATATATATATATATATATATATATATATATATATTTGCTTTGCTGACAAAGCAAACCTCGCTGCCGAGCTTGAAAAGGACCTCCAATCCGTGGCAGACTGGGGTAAAAAAATGGCTCGTGAATTTTAATGCTTCCAAATTAACCATCGCAGACAATCACTCCTCCCCCTTATTAGCATGGATCATGCTAGTCTCCCTGAAAGGAAAACACTGCGCCTCCTCGGGTTAACTCTCACCACAAACCTCAAGTGGTATGACTATATAGAACCCATAGCTAAATCCGCTGCTAAGAAAGTCGGTTCTCTGTGTAGGGCCAGGAAGTTTTTCCCGTCTGAAACAATCCTGCACATATATAAATTTACCATCCGCCCGTGCATTGAATACTGCTGTCATATCTGGTCGGGTGCTCCTGCTATCCACCTAGGTGTCCTTGACTAAATCCAACAGAGAATTTGTAATGTGATAGATACTGACTTGGCAGCTCAGATACAGTTACTTTCTCACCGGCGCAATGTGGCTCTTCTACAAATACTTTCCTGGCTTCTGCTTCGATGAACTTAGCTCACTGGTGGCCCCTATATATGAATGTACTACAGCAACAAGATTAGCAACTAGGTCCCACCCTTTTACTGTGAAACCAATAAAATGTAAATGCAAATTCTACTTCATCAGATTCTTTTCTCGCACTTCCCGCCTGTAGAATTCCCTTCCATTTACTTGCTTCCCTGACTGCTACAATCTCCAAGAATTTAAATGTAAAGTCAATAGTCATCTCATATCTCACTAACCAGCATCCTCTTTCCCATGCTTCTTTCTCCGTCCACTTCACTCTCATTCGTATTCTCATCCTTCTCTTACCCACTTCCTGACAAACCCTATAACCTGTCACTCTTTCTCATAACTTTCCTCCTATGTAACCCCCTACAAAGCAGTGGCAGTAAAATGCCTTGCTTGTGGCGATATGATTATAAAAAAATAGAACCAATGTCTGCTAAAAATTTTTAAAGAGTTTCACTGAAATGTTTAAAAATCCCTGTCCATTCTATTTAATAGAAAAGGTTTAAATGAATGACTGATGGCTATATATATATATATATATATATATATATATATATATATATATATATATAAGGTGTATCATAAACACTTTTATGTATATAATATAGGGTGTATCATAAACACTTTTACAAACTTTTGGGACGGGTTCCTCATACTAAAACAAGGATAGAAATTATTAAGTTTAAAGAAACTTTACGGTAGATGAAAATGTTTGGTCTACGTTTCATTTGTTATTCGTGTACATGTGCAGCGAGTCTGTCTTCAACGTTTAACGTGTGTAGTAGTGAGTTAACTGAGAATTGTCATGTTTAACAATGGCAGGATATTGATATCATGAGCATGCAGATATGATTTTTTCATACAACCGCACGAATGATAATGACCGCGCGGCTATACGGCTGTATCATATTGCGGTTTCAAGACCGAAGGCAGCTGAGTCATCCAATCTTTGATGCTGTTTATCCTCACGTTGCTGAGACAGAATCCGCAGCACTGCAGACTATGGACCGATGAAGACCGAGATTCGGTCGTACACCTGACCGCGAAGAACGTATTCTAGACATTGTCAGAGACGATTCCGGTGTTAGCACACGTCAAGTGGCCCTAGCATGTCGTACATCTCAGTACCGCATAGTGGGTACATCAAGAGCAGCTCCTGTATCTGTATCATTTGCAACATATGCTGAGTCTTTCGCCCTCTGTTCACTCACCACAGGAGAACTTTTGGTTTATTGTATAAAGGTTGTTTGTCACTTCTTTCTTTTTTACGGATGAGACAACATTTGGAAGCGATGGAATAACTTTACGTAACCAACATTTGTGGGCAGATCGGAATCCACATGGTACATGTTGTGGAGTAGTTTTTGCACTGAAAGTTATAATCGGGCTATGTCGGTTGCTAATGGACTTAACGCACCCAAAATGTTAGGAACTTGGTAATCTTCCACTGAAAGATGACTCTTTAATATTCGGCTAACTGCCGACTAATATCAACTACCTAGTAATTCTACTGAACTCCAATAGAACTCTCCAGAACTTCTAAGAACTTCCCAAGAATTTCATTATTTATTGTACTAAGTACAAATATGGCACAAGGCCTAAAATGGGGATAGGGAAGGCTGGTCTTCATCTGTCCTAGTTTAACTTAGCTATTCACTTTCGTCGACCCTGACACACAATAAACTTTACACCATAATACCACATGTTTACTTACCATTCTTACTACGTCCACTATAATACCCCAGGCTCTCTATGAAGTCCTACTTAACTCCCATATGTACAATTTTCAGTGGAGGGCATGGGCAGAAAATAACAACATTTAAAATTCCGCAATGTCTATATACAATGAAATAAAATATATACAAGAAACTAAATAAAATACTTCCCAAGAATTTCTCGAGTTAACTTCCTGTTAACTTTTATTAATATAGGAGGGAGAGTCCATTATCTGAGGAATAGGTGTGTTTCACCATAACAGTACAATACAGGCTAAACACAAAAAAAACATTTACTATTAATGTGTGGGCTGGGATATTAGGTGACTGTCTGATAGGTCTAGATTTTTTTCCTGCACGCCTTACAGGATCTGCTTACAGGGATTTTATTTCGAACACACTTTCAGACCTGCTAGAGGATGTACCCTTGCTAATATGAAGACGTATGTGGTTCAAGCATGATGGGACTCTAACACATTCTAGTCACATGTTTTGCATTGGCTGACATCTACCATGAATGATGGATAGGTAAGAGGATTACCGATCCCATGGCCTGCACGTTCCGCTGATCGCAGTTCTTTGAATTTTTATGTGTTTTATACCTAAAACAATTGGATTATGCAGTAAACATTAATAATGCAGAGATGTTTCATCAACGTACCATGGGGGCCTGCGAAACCATTAAACACGATGTGGATATATTTGAAAGGGTCCGCCAGTCAATGTTGCAACGGGTGAATGCACGTGTAGAAGCAAGTGGAGGATATTTTGAACATTTGTTATGCGTCGAGGTAAAACGATGAACTTTTAAGCATATGTTTATATCGATATTTGACCTTGTTTTGCTGTCTGTCAAGAAGCCTCCGCCCCAAAGCTTGTAAATGTATTTTGATGAATCCAGTTTACGCTCTCACACCCTGATTGAGCACTCTGGAAGAATGGTAGACTTTGAAAAACAGAAGCTACTCTGGCTTGTACGCATCGCTCATTCAGTAAAATGAATTAGAGTACTCTAGCTATTGGGCGCGTATAATGATAATATATGCGCAAAAAATTCTGCCTTCTTCTACCGAACGCCCATAGCCCAGTGGTAGAATCGCCGACTGACGCCAATTCGGTCGGGTTTCAATCCCGGGTTAAAAAGCAATCGGAGTCTAACTGTACTGATGAGCTGTGATACAGCAAAATAGATCTGACTGCGGATGACAATATATATATATATATATATGCCTATATAGCCATCTGTAGACAGTCTTGTTTTGCTGTATAACAACTCATCAGTACAGTTAGACATCCGATTGCTTATTGCCAGTATTGAAACCCAACCTAATTGATGGCGATTCTACCTCTAAGCTATAAGCGCTCGGTAGAGGAAGGCGGATTTTAGCGTGTTATATACACAATTTGAATGCACGCCAGTAGCTGAGAGCACACACACACCCACACCCACACACACACACCCACACAGATATATATTACCTAAACATTATTTTACTGGATACGCATATTTGAGTAGACGTTCCGTTTATTTATTAAACAGTACATTAATTTATTTTCGTCAACCGACCTGAATATTTGAGGAATCATGTTAGCGAAAGATTTACACTCTCCGACAGGATTCAAATCTGCGTTCCCTAGGGAAAAACCGTCATCAGATCTTACATGTTTTTTACCTCTAGTCTACGTCGATGACCATCAAAGCTAAATATAGTGCCTTTAAACACATATTTTTTTCTGACTCTTGAAATAGACATCTGCTCAGTTTCACATCGTAACGTAAAAAAAAAACAATTTGTAAAGAAAGTGTATTTTTTTTATTTTTTAATCCGACAGATTTTTATTACTTAAACGTTATTTTTAGATGCAGTCCTAAAGGACGAAAGGCGTCACACGAAAACTTTTTCCACTTTGTTATGCATCTTTCCAATAAGAAGATTATAGCTTGTGACCTTCATCATTTTACTAGAAAGACGGTTTTCCTATTTATTTTTTGATAAATCCTAATTCTTAAGTTAATAATTGAATAAACTCGAGGCGAGTTCTATGACAATAAAATATCTGTAGGAATTCCTTTATTACATCATTAAATATTTGATCTTAACAACTTTAACAAGATATTGCAATAACAATAAAAATATGAATGCCAGTTGTTATTTTAAGAAGTGGATACAAATGAAAATATTTGAAATTGACAACTTTTCCATTTTACTCAAACAGCTGTTAAATATTTTATTTTTTTATTTTGTGTTTTTATTTGACAAATTATTCAGACTAGAATGACATGCGAAAATTTCATAGTTTTCCTATTTTAATTTTCTGATAAATCTTAATTCTTAAGTTAATGATTGAATAAGCTCATAGCAAGTTATGGAAATTTGTCTCTGTGTGTGTCTGTGTGTCCGTTACCTATAGACTCCGAAACGGCTGAACCGATTTTCTTGAAAATTTACACAGTTGTATTATAAGCGTCTGTGAGTGTTCTTAGCTAGGTTTTGTGTCGAGGTACTCCCGATAAATATCGAAAATCGATAATCGAAAAAATCGGGTTATAGAAGGAGTGGTCCGATTTTAATCAATTTGATACACTCATAGACAAAGACATAAGAAACGATATTCAGAAGTTTCAAGGTTGCAGTTCTTACAATAGTGCAGAAAATCGATAATATATATTTATAAAAGGCAAGATGTTTGTGTGTGTGCCTGTTTATCTGCCTGAATATCTGTATTTTCTTCAGCCCTTTTATTTTAGTTTTTGCTTCGGATTTGGCTCTAAGTAGGTATAATTGTAGTTCTTAGTCTCAGCCATGATACCATTTACTCAGAGGACTTATTTAGCCTTCAAAATTCAGTTTACGACGAAAAAAATTTATTTGATATCGATACCAGGAAATCAAAATTTGACTTACATTCATTCATTTTTCTTTCAGTCTACGGTTTCGCTTTAACTGGAAACAACTATTGCTTTTTAGTCTTTCGTGCCAACGTCCAAAGAGTCTGACCTCCAGGATCATGGATTAGTTTTTATGCTTTCATTACACCCGAGCAACGCCGAGCTATTCTGCTAGTATGACAATAAAACATCTGTATAAATTCCTCTATCACATCATTAAATATTTGAGCCTTACAACTTTAACAAGATATTGCAATAACAATCATAAATATAAATGCTTGGTACTTCGACATGGTGTAATAGTTAACAAGCTTGTCTCACTAGAACAATTACAATTGAGTGGTGCGTTCGATCTTCAATGAGTGCCCTCTACTTTCGGCCTTGGACCACATCTAAGTTACCCTTAGAATATTGTCATAGATATGAATGTTGGTCGTTATTGTAAGAAGGTAAAAATGAAAAGATTTGAAACCGTTAAACACTTCTATCTTTCTTTCATTTTCTCATTAAAACCAAGTACTATCTTTTCCATTCTTTCCATGCAATCAAAACGGAATAGTCCATTATTTATGAAGTATTGGCAGGGCGTGACGGTCGTGCAAACTAACGAAGGGCGGGACAAGCACAATAACAATACGATTGTTCAGACTATTTGAAAATAAATCTTACTCTTGGATATTTTCAGCAACTTAAGAGGCCGGCAAAGATAAATTATTTCTTCTCATAAAACAAACAAAAACAAATCTATGTTCATATCTTTTATCTACTTGATTCCCATCTATCTCTTATATTTTTTTCGACATCCCCTGTACTTTTTTTTTATTATTCTCTCACTGTAACCCCCTGCACACCACCAGTAGCATTTCTGCTTTTTTGGGGGTGAAATGATTATGAAAAAATAATAATGAAAAAACATACCTACGTCCATTAATGAGAAGTAAATATAGTCATTCCTTCCAAGTAAAAGCAATTGTCTACGCAAGCTGACTTTTCAAGAGAGGGGTAATTTTAGACTGGGACTATTGTACACAGCGGTTATAGTCTTGATATAAGTTAACATAAGTGCTAAAATATTCTACTAATGTATAATGCGAACCTCCAATTTTGATTCTGATAAAAAAAATATTTCTACCATTTCTACCCTAATGAAGGAATTATCTTCAAATGATCATGGAGAACTTCTGTGTGCCGCGTCCCTTCGGGACATGAGTGATCATGGCTCTTGAAAACTTCCTATCTTTTGTGACCCTTAGCAGTTTTTCATCCGTTGCTAAACCTACCGCCCCCATTCCTCCATTTATTCACACAACGTCATCAGAAAGGTGGCTTGCTACCTTTCCCTATCTCTCTTGCCCTCAATATGCCTTATAAGTGTCAGGTTTTCCAAGCATTCCTTCTTCCAAGCACTCCTTCTTCATTATGTGTCTAAGAAATTTCAGCTTTTCCTTATCTGAGTATGTGTTCATTCTGTTGTTATTTTTAAGACCCCCTTGTTGCTTACTCGCTCCGTCCATGGAATTTTCATTATCCTTCTGTAGAACCACATTTCTATTTCCTCTAGTTTTCTCCTCGTCTGTGGGGAGATTGTCCAACATCCACTACCATATAAGATGGATATCACATAGTCATCCAGCACTATTTTCTTTGTTTCTAACAAATTTTATCCGCTTCTAGGCACCTTTTGGTATGATTCATTCGCTAGTCCAATGCGTCTTCGGATCTTAAGTGTTGTATTTCCCATCCTCTGTTAAAATGCTTCCAAGATATTTGAAATTCAACACCTGCTTGATTTTTATATCTCCAATTCGCAACTCGCATCTTGGGATTTTATTCTTATTGATGCTCATACATTCTGTCTTCTGCTTGCAAGTAACGCTTTTGTCTTTTTTTCTCACCTTCATCTATCACCCTGTTTCGGAGGTTTTGTATACACACTTTATCTATCGTTTCCATTGACGGAAGCATTCTCGTAGGAACAAAGTAGATACAAGAATAGAGCCCTGGAGCACACCTCCATTAGGACAAAAAGACCTAAAAGAGTGGATTTCCAATGATTTCTGAGGTCAACTTACATAGTTTGCTTTTCACTTGCTCTTCCACATTTCATTATTTAAATTATTGTTGTTATCCTTATAAACAACTTGGATTGCTTCGATGTCTTAAAATCTTGTTCCTTTCAAGTGGGATTTGATTTTTGAAAAAGAAAAAGTCACAATGAACGAAATCTGTGGAATATAGTGGTTGTCGAACCTGGGAAATGTTTTTTAGACAAAAACTGCTGTTCAAGCCATAGTCACAGATAAAATCTCCATGGTGTAGTGAGACAACCACACTCTAAAGACTGCTATAAACAACGGAAGTGAGCGAGAAGGTTATAACTATATGTGCATGTGCAACAGAGTTCGATGTCAATCTGTGCCAAACAGCTTCTCTCTGCGTATTTTATCTCCGCTACCATAGCAACATTCGGGATACTTTTTGGTCAGACATCGTAGTTTCATTTGCGAGACGGTCATCAAGACGTTGTCATCTGCGTATCATATATTCTTAAGATTTGCTGATTCCATGTTGCATAAAATAATAACCTGTTTAAAACAGGAATAACGACAACAAAGAAGTAAACAATATTTATTTAATACTTAACCATTCTTAGGAAACACACTTCCAACAAAATCAACATATAAACCTGGATCGGGACCTGGTTCGCTAGGTTCTACTCTTTTTCTCTGTCAATGCTCAATCATCGCCACAATGTAAACTAGTGGTTCCCAAACTTTTTTCTCTCAGCCTCATTTTCGGAATTAAAATTTGCTCACGAGCCACCAAACTTTATGTGATAACAAATATATTAAGAAAACAAAAAAAAAACAAAAAAAAAAAAACAGAGAGTGGGTAAGGGAGATAACCGCAGATTCGATGCAAGAGAATTATTATTGATAACTCTCTCCTCCAGTTTGCAGACCCCTAGTTACTATATTCTTAATACGTGATATAATGCAAAAATATAACAATGATAAAATCGGTCGACAATTATTTATAACTATTTATATTGGGACTCATGCATGCAATTACAAATAATCCATAATAATATTTTTTTGAAATCATTTTAATTTTTAGCATATGAATTTTAAATAATTGTTTCTAAATTTTTGGTTGTCTTTCAATCATTCTGTCTCACCTGCTGTTCTTATCTGCCGTACCTATAAGGCGTGCCACACAGTTTGGGAACCATTGTTATAAACTAACGTAGGGATCTAGGTGCCTTTGTGTACGTAGGATGTCATTTCTGCGCATTGCTACTGTGATCTGTGCAACAAAAGAAATAAGATAAAGAGAAGTAAAGGGAACGACAGAAGACCAACTAGTTTTATCGTAAACAAACAAAAAATGTTTTATTTTAATGATTTGGTCAGTACATAAAAAAGAAAAAGAAACATAAAAGCTTACCGATAAGAAATTAGAAATACCTCAGAATCACTTCAGTTTGTAAGTACTAGAATTTTGTGGTATAGTTTACTCGTTAGATCAGCAACCGACTGTTCTGAAGATTTCTGCAACAACTAACTTTGCCAGTCAACTCGCTTAATTTTGACACCAACCAACGAATACGAATACCCGGATGAAATAAATTATCTTGTAAGGTAACCCGACCACATTAAAGAGATCTTTGAAGTCTTTATCTAAATGACCCAGAACTCTGATAAGTTTTTTTCATAAAAATATATTATCTTAACACTATAAACGTCTCACGATATTTACCGAGAATTCCTTATTATTGTAAAATATTTTTTCTCGGGTGTACAACTCTCATTCTTCATCTTCTTTTATAGACCGTGTTCCTTCAGAACATTGGCGATCATAGCTCTCTCAGCTAACAGATATATGAAGACACAGGATGCTGACTTAAAGACCAGAGGATGTGATGGATAATCGTGAAAGCTGAAGAGAAAGAGTCGTGAGGGTCTGTGTAATCGGTAGGCTCTGGTGATCATGATGCTGACAAGGACGAGGACAAGCCAGAAGTTACAGCACGGAATTGTGGGTACTGACAAACCTGGTTAATATTTTTTTTATTAAAAAAGTGAAAAAGCCCAAGATGAAAACTACAAATGCTTCGTCTTCTTTTATGTCCTTAAAGATCATGACTCACCAATTTCCTGTCTTTTGTAGCTCTTAGTAAATTTTGTCTTTTTGTTTAATCTCCCAAAGCTTGTTCCGCCATCCATTTTTTAAAGTTCGCTAGGTAGATTATGCGTTGTTTTTCTCTATCGTTCTTGTCCACAATCTGTCCTCTGAGTATCAAAATTTCCAAACCCTCTTTCTTCATTATATGCCCTAGAAATTTTAACTAGCTCTTCCTGATGTTTTTGTTCTTTTTGTTTCCATTTTCTCAAAAACTTTGTCGTTGCTTGCATGTTCGATTTATGCGATTCTCTGCATATTTCTGTAGAAACACATTTCTGTTGCTTCATGTCTCTTCTACATCCATGAGATTGTCCAGCATTCACTGTCAGTTAAGTTCCATGACTGACTAGGTTGCTATCTCTTTCTGCAGTAGACTGTTTGACACCCAAGGCTATAGAATCTAATCTGTTCTGCTACTCAACCCATAGCTAGAGGGAGAAGAGATAGATTAATACCTCTCCAAGAATATTTGCGCCCAAGTGAATGAATTCTACTGGAATTCGAACGGCCCTCTGATTTCTCATTCCTAGCCGATATCCATTGCACTACAATTCTTTTTTTTCTGTTTCTGTTTGTTAATACGTATCTTTTGGAGGGAATTTTTCGGTGTCTTAATTGACCTTCGAATTTCACTGTTGCACTTTTCGTTCTCCGTTAAAACACTTCCTGGATATACCCTGTCTTCATCAGCCGCCGACCAGGGGTGATGTCACGGTTTCGGTGACTATGGCGGGACCGCCACCCCTGGCGCCACCAGCAGCGTTTGCCACCAGGCAGGGTATGAAGATAAACTTGTTGATTGTCCCTCTTGTATATTCTCATAAAACACTGGTGCTCATCCTTCTGCATTTGTATTGCTCTTTCTGATATCATTCTGAGTATAAATATTGCATTCCTTGTTCCAGTGTCTTTAATGAATCCGCACTATTCTTGTTCTCTTCCTGTGCGCTGTATACATCAGAATTCAGTTCACATTCGTTCTGACTTGGCTTCTTAAGCAGTGCTATGAGAATGGATCTACTAAGATCTTCCGGTATATCACCACTGTTGTACATTTTATTTATTATGCCTGTAATTTGTCAATGGTGAAATCATGTAAAGTTGTCAGCATCTTTATTACAATTCAGTTTGATCCTGCAGCTTTGTTTCTGTCCAATTTGGTCAATGCTGATTTCACTTCAGATTTTAAATTTTCTTATCCTTGAATATTTCGGTATGTTGCGGGTTGTTCCCTTTCGTCGTGGAAGAATTCGTTCCATCTCTGAAGTATTTTCTTCCCTTAGTATCAGTGTCCCATCCTTGGTACGTATTGTTGATGAGCATGTCTTTTTGTTCTGTTAGTCTTCCTTTTTTTTAAATACGTATCTTTCTCTGTGAAACATTTCTAAATAGCTTCATACATTTTTAAATACATTCATCTTTCTCTGTGATACTATTTCTGCGTATTTTTCGTTGAGCCATCCCCATTTAGCCTGCTTGTATTTGTTCTTGATTTCTTTGTGCAAAGTTTTATATTCTGTATCAAACATATTAAATATAAAAGCAATTTCTCATACAATTGTCCAAATTATTCAGAAAATATCTAATAAACAAATAAATGTACATATATGGCTGTTATATATATTGTCACTGTGTAACTTGAGTTCTTATTTTAATGTGACTCACTTGGCGCAGGAGCAACAATGATGTGGCCCGCCATTAAAAAAAGTTTGCTGACCCCTGATTGGGATAATTTGTATATAAGGATTTAAATAAGAACTCTCTGTCTGTGGCTTTAGATATCTCGAAGGCGTTCGACAAGTTTTGGCATTTTTGTTTTAATCATATCACCCCGAGCAAGGCGTTAACGCCACTGATGTGCAGGGGGCTACGTGAAAGTGTAAAGATTGGAAAAGAGAAAACCGGAAACCACATCCCAAACAGGAAACAAGGGATGAGCCTCTTCACCTGTTCAATAGACGTGGGTGGAGTGTGAACCGGGCGATAGTTTAGTCTATCTAATCCAATTGAAAAAAAAAAAAGAAAAAGAAGTGAAAAGATTGGAAAAGAGAAAACCGGAAACCACATCCTAAACAGGGAACAAGGGATGAGCCTCTTCACCTGTTCAATAGACGAGGGTGGAGTGTGAACCGGGCGATATATTAGTCTATCTACTCCAATTGAAAAAAAAAAAAAAAGGAAAAGGAGTGAAAAGATTGGAAAAGATAAAACCGGAAACCACATCCTAAACAGGGAACAAGGGATGAGCCTCTTCACCTGTTCATGCTTGCCTTCTTCATACGCTAATGGGCTATGGTATTTTTGAACGAATATTTGACTTAATCCAATCGTTTCTAACAAATCATGTAATGACGGTCATGCTGGACGGACACGTTTCTAATTCATTTCATATTAATCCGGTGTTCCCCCAAGTTTCTCTTTTTGGACCTATACTGTTTCTTTTCATCAACGATCTTCCTGATATGCTGATGACACAACTAGTTACTCCTGTCTTAATAGTAAATCTGTTAGGTACGTCAAAGTAGTATCTGCTAAAAAAAGACCTCCAATCAGTTGTTAACTAGGACAAACAATGGCTTGTAAATTTTAATGACCTCAAAGCAAAAATTTCTTCCATCAGCATGACTGATACTAACCGCCAGGGGAGCAATTCTTTGAGGCTTCTTGGGCCCATGTTTTCTACTGACATGACGTGGAGTGACTATATTGAATCAATTGCTATGTCTACTTCTAGGAAGGTTGGTTTAGTGTCGTTCTAAACAATTCTTCTCGTCAGAATCAATCTGGCACATTTATAAACCTATCATACTTGTACATTTTCATGGCAATTGTTCTGATGAACTTTCCTCCTTGGTGTTTCGGCTACATGAATTTAATCATGCTACTAGATTGGTCTCAACGTTTTACTTTTTTTTAAAAGAATCATTTTACCCCAAGCAAGTGTGCCACTGATGTGCAGGGATTTACCAAGAGGAGAGTGATGAGAAAGAGGAACAGGTCACCGGGTGTGTCGGAGATTGGGTAAGAGAAGGATGAGAACACAGGAGTGAAGAAAGCTGTGTGAGAGTCGAGTGGAAAGTGAGAAGAACAAGATACAAGGGTTGTCAGGGAAAGGATGCGAGTCAAGGATATGAGAGATGGCAATTGAGATTGCATTTAAATTCTTGGAGATTGTAGCTGTCAGGGAAGCAAGTATACGGAAGGGGGTTTCACAGGCGGGAAGTGCGAGAAAAGAAGCTGATAAAGTAGAAGTTGTGGTTACATTTGATTGGTTTCGCTGTGAAATAGTGGGATCTAGTTGCTAGCCTAGTAACTTGAGTAAATTCGTGCAGAGGGGGCACTAGGGAGCTAAGCCCATCGAAGCAGAAGCCGTGAAAGTATTTGTAGAAGAGACAGAGGAAAGCCATATTATGTCGATGAGAAAGTGACTGGTCGGGATCGATTATATTGGAGATTTTCCTTTGGATTTTGTCGAGAACCCCGAGATGAATAGCATTAGCATCCGACCAGCTGTGACAGCAGTATTCAATGCATGGGCGGATGGTAGATTTATATATGTGCAAAATGGATTCAGACGAGAAAAATTTACTGGCTCTACACAGTGAACTGACCTTACTAGCAGCAGATTTAGCTGTTGATTCAATGTAATCAGTCCACTTAAGGTTGGCTGAGAGAGTTAGGCCGAGGAGTCGCAGTGTATTGCTTTCAGAGAGGCAAGTCTGATCCATGCTGATGGAGGGTAGTAGAGATTGTCTATGGTGGTTAAAGTGTAACCCTATTTCCAGATGGCTGGTATTAATTTTTTTATTAATTTTAAAGATAAGAGATTTCTCTAAAATGGGAGAATACAATTATTTTGTCGGAAAAAGTAACCGAAGTGATAAAAAAAGGTAAAATACAATTATTTCTGTCAGGTAGAGTAACTGAATTGACTGAATCCGAGTAAACCGATTTTAGTCAAAACATTGTCATCCTGTTTTCAACAAAGTGTGACCCAAGGTCAAAATTGGACTGTGAGAATTTCCTGTCCTATGCTACTGGCATGTTGAAACCGGACAGACTAGTGATAACAGAAAGTGAGTTCACTCCCCATCATTAGTGAAGGGCCCAGAGACTCAGTTGAAATGGCGAACTGAAATTGTTTTCATTTCGAGCTGGTAAAAGTTATACAGTGAAGGAAAATTGAACCCCCCCCCACCTCCTCTGTGGCACCCTTTACAACTCCGGTGTTGTTTAAAAGATTCTTCAGTAACAATATTCTCTGAATTGGACTTTACTCAATTGTCGAGGCAGGAGTAAATGGTGGTATCGTCAGCGTAGATGCCTACTTGGGATCTGATGACATCAGGGTAATCATTGATGAAGATCAGAAAAAGCGTCGGACATAGAATAGAGCCTTCAGGGATACCTGCAAGCGTCCAGTTATACCACAGCCCTGTAGCTTGCGCAGAAGGCTAGCATGCCAGACTCTGTGAAATGCTTTAGAGATATCTAGGGCAACAGCGCGAGCTTCGCCGTTTTTATCGAGAGCCTGGTATATATACTCTGTGATGGTCGTTAGTATATAAACAGTAAACCTGGTGAAGCGGGACCCATACTGTTTATCGAAGAAGAGGCTGTGGGCTGTGAGATGTTGAACCACTTCAGCATTGATAATATCCTCGGACACTTTGCCAAAAAATTGGTAGGAGGCTGATGGGACGATAATTAGAGTAGTCTAAGGCTTCTCCAGAGTTTTTAAATACAGGAACCACAGAGGAGGACTTCCATCAGGCAGGAAAGCAAGAAGCACAGAGGGAGTAGTTGTAGAGTTTGGAGAGGACAAAGGAGAGTTCAGAGAGGACATTTCTTCACGACGATGATTGGCATTCCGTCCCCTCCGCTCGCCTTATGGGGATCAAGTTTTTAAATTTTTAGAGACCAGCGAGAGGGTAATGTAAACGTCACTCAGTTGAGCCTCAGTTCTAGGCGATGTCGGATGCGGATACCCCAGACAAATCAAATGTTGAGTTGGTGGAGAATCTGCGAGCAAAGCACTCGGCCTTGTCCGCTGAAGATGTGAGAATCTCAAATTTATTGATTAAAGAGGGATCGAGGGCTTACTGTTGCTTAACCCATTTATACAAAACCGCCAGTCGTCTTTGGAGCCGAACTTGCGGAATGCTATACGCTGCTTCATTCTGTCAGCAAACAACAACTTAACATCATTTAGGATTCTCTTGTACTCACTATGAGCACAGGCAAAAAGGCGACTATTATGGTTAGACGCGTGGCTCCGATAAAGCCAGAAGAATGATTCCTGTGGGCAATAGCGGCCGAGCAAGCAGGGGCGAACCAGGAGGACGAATGGAGTTTAAGTTGGAACATACTAGCTGGGATGAAGGCATTGATGCCAGTCTTAACTCAAGAGGAGACCTCGGATGCGCAGTCTTCAACGGGAAGACTAAAAATTTTCTTCCAAGGGACGTCACACAGAAATTCACGGAACGACTCCCATTCTGCTCTTTGGTAACAGTAAGATATTCTGCTATAGGAGGTTCCTGGAAGGAGCAGGAGTGAAAGAAGATACTAACAGAAGCCATAGCATGATCAGAGTTGCCAAGAGGGCAAAGCTGCATGAAAAGGCAACAGTCAGAGATAGAAATGAAACAATGATCTAGCAATGAGTCAGGTCCATTAAGATTATTGGAGAAACGCGTGGAGAAATCAACCACTTGTGCAAAGGATTGGGTAATTGAAAAGTTAATGGTGTGGACACCAGCAAGATCTGTGACAGAGTTTTACAGCCACTTGGCATGGTGGGCATTAAAGTCTCCAAACACAAATATATGAGCGAACGGATGAGAGGAAATGGCCTTATCTATATTGTTGAAGATGCTGTCTAGTACGGAACAGTCAGGAGAGGAAGGGGAGCGGTAGAGAAAAGAAAAGATAGCTAACCAAGCTTAGTAGAGAGAGAGAGAGAGAGAGAGAGAGAGAGAGAGAGAGACATGTAGGAAAGATCTGGTGATTCAAGAGAAATCTCCCTAGTTAGAGGAAAATGTTCGCTGACATAAACGCCAAGTCCATGCATATGGACATTGGAGTCCTTCCTAAAGAGGGGAAGGTAACCAGGGATATAGAAATCAGAGGAAGGGATATAAGGGTCAAGGTTAGTTTCACAGAGAGCTAAGACGACAGGTGAGTTTACATGGAGTAAGGATTCGACGCTGCAAAAGTTGGTACGGACACCACGGACGTTCGAGATAGAGACGTTAACAGGTTTAGGTGATTTTTTTTAGCTGGTTCGGTTTTATTTTGTGTGTTATCATAATTGGAGACTTTTTGGTAAGGGGAAGCCTAGAGTTTGTAATATTAGTCGATTGTCAGATGCAACACGTGTAGGAAGGAAACTGGCGCAGACTGCAGCATAATGTGGCCTTAGGGTTGCCCACAGAAGGCATTTGCAGGGACACACATCCATGCGCGACATGACACTACAAGAAACTCCGATATAATTCAGCTTTTGATCAGAGTAGCCTCTCAAGACGCTGCACAAAAGTTTGAACTCCTAAGTACCATTTGGAAGCAGCAACCAGGAAACTGCCAATCCGGTACTCTCAGAATGAAGAAACATTACTACCATCCACATACATCCACATACAAAAAGCTTGCGACAGCACTACAGTTAAGACCTGGGGAGAGGAAATATTACTGTTGAAATAATTATATGCAACCGTTTGTTCTATCCTAATAGTTTCTTTACTCGTATTTTTGTCTCTAATACGCTCTTTCGGTCTCTTGCTCCACTGTCACGTACAATCTTCAAAAATCTAAACGCAACGCTAATCGTCATCTTCTATCGTTTTGAACCTGTTCTTTTTTGTCCTTTCTCCTCGTGAACATATTCCCATTCTTTTCACTCCCAGTAACCCATTGCGTCTTAGTGGCATTATCGTCTTGCTTGGGGTGAAATGATTGTTTAAAAATCCATTACAATAAATTAAATAAAAAATAAAAAAAACTAGAAGAATTATAAGTCAAGGGAAGAATGTGGACTGCTCTGACAACAGTAACACCAATACTAAAATTAGTAAAAAAATACGGAGGAGAGTGCTGGAGTAGTGAGACTTGCTGTCATTCAACATTCAAATTTACTGTAATAAACTAAATGGTAGAAACCATAAAAAATAAAATTGAAAAGAACAATAAACTCTGAAATAAAAACGAATTACATTTTTTAAATCTTGAATTTCATGAAATAAAATTTATGCAAATGATTTTTTTCCTTTGCATTTCAAGGAAAAAATGAAAGAAATGTTATCAATTTTTTTTACCTCTCAGAAAGCACCTGGTGTATATTGTTAAGTATGTCCTTTTTTTTGTGACTGTCTTTTCTTTTCTCGCTATTTATACATGTGCTTGTGTGCGTGTGTTCTTCATCTACGTTCAGTTCATTTTAAAACGTATATAGTCCGTTCACCTTGTTGACTCATTTTAAACAGGGGAAGCTAACTGATGATAACCTTTTCAATCTCGCGGCCTTCCTTAAATGTTACCTGCTTCCTAAAATCCCAGTCTGAGAAATATACGGGTGTCTCTATTGATGACGTCATCGGTATATGCTAAAAAAACGGGAAAAAAAAAACAACAGGAAATAAAAAAGACAAAAGATTCTCCTTCACGTTTTCCTTACACCCCTCTATCCGGCCCAACAATTGCTCATTGCAGGTTGAAGGGAAGAAAAGCTATGACGTCACAGGTATGGCTAGCGCGAAAGGGTGGGGGGAACAGCTGCTTAGCAACAGCCAGCAGCAGCAGCAGCTTACTGTTTCCAGTTTGCAGTAAACAACGCGCTCTTCACGTTTATACGATGTTTGTGGGGAAAGGGTTTGTTTAAGAAGAAAAAAGGATTTTTTTTTCCTAATTATTAAAGACTGTGTTTACTGTTTTATGGTTTAACGTTTCATTTTATATCAGTGTCAGACTATTGAAAAATAGATAGAAACTCGGTGTAACTATAAAAAGTTAAAAACCCAGTGAACCTTAACTTTTCTGCCCCACTTTTTACATGACATGACTTCTTTTTTTCGCTACCTCTTTTCCCGTTCGGTATCTCTCTGCAGTCTGTACTGTACGGTTTTACTTTTATTATTTAATAATAAATAATCACAGTTAACAATAACAGTAATTATTAATGTTTAATACATTTGCGGCTTTGCCTGATGTTACATAAATGTAAATCGGGTAGGTCAATCTCTAGTCAGTTAAAGTGCCATACGTGATAAACGCTTGGGTGTTCATGTCCCGAAAGAGATGATATGACTGACTGGGCAGAAGATTATCCCGCAGTAGGTTGCCATTGCTTTCTGCAGTAGACCGGTTGCCAGCCAAGGCTATAGAACTCAACTTGTCCTGTTATTTAACCCATAACTGGAGGGAAGAGACGGATAATACCTTTCCCAAGGGTAATTTGTGCTTTAAGTGAATGCAAGGAATTCAACTTGAATTCGAACTCGGCTCTCTGATTTCTCGTTCCGAGTTGATACCCACTGCATTACTACGCACATCATAACAGTAACATAACTAATTATTAATGTTATTTGTTACTAATAACATTTGATTAATAATTTATTTTTTAAATTTATGAATATTTTTAAAAGTTTGTGTATTCTTTTAAAAAGAATCTTTCAACTTTTTTATTATCCACAGACGGAGATACACTCTTAAAAAGTGATATGTCCTGGAATGGAATATATATCAATACAAGGTAAGTGGTTTAGGCAAATGTAACCGGGTAGGTCAATCTCTATGTAGATGTAATTGTCATATGCAGTATCCTGAGATGCCGGTGTAGTCATTAATCGTAGATCTCTCTCACTCATTCTGGACGTCCTTGCCTTCATCTGTATTTATGGCTGATACCAGCCAATCACATTCCAGTGATGGGGAACCAAGGTGTATACATATTCATTACATCAAAAAGGTTTTAGTAAAAACCAAACATCAGTTTTTAGGAGCACTCTCATGAATACACGCATCAAAAGTTAAAACTCTATCATCGTCAGACTTTATCTTCAGGTAGAGAAGAACCCAGACGATGCTATGATAGGCAGAATCTCATCTGGAGTAAATAGACGAGATGTGGGGTCTATGGGGAATTTTGCTTGAGTCTACATGCTCGAATTGCCCTGCGGCAAAAATCGGCCTTGTACCACATCCCGACTTTGTGGGAGAGGCTCAGGTAAATAGCGAACTCATGATACACGCATGGTCAGTTTTTAAAGTCGGGAATCAGTCGGTATCTCCTTTTTCTTTTATGTGCCATATGACTTCAGGAAATAGGTGATCATGTCTTTCCCCAACTTCCTATCATTTTTATTCCTTGTTTCCTGTTTAGGATTGAGTCTCTGGATCCTTATAAAAAGTCTAATTTTACACTAACGTCTCAGACTGAATTCTGAAATGTTATTCAGTAATTAAATCTTGACCTCTTAAAATCTAGAGTTAGCTGTTATTTATAAAGAATAAAAAAGATGAAAAAAAGAAATTCATTTTCTCATAATGTAAGTAATAAAGAAACCAAAAAGGTTTTTGGCATGCGCAAAGGTTTTTTCAATTTTTATGATCTTACTTCTACAAAAGAGAGAATCTTTCTCCTTCCACTTTTGAATGACATTGTTAGAACATGCCATGCGCTGTACTCATGAAGTCAGTAATTTGGTCATTCCAACTCAGTAGGAAGCTGACTATTTTAACCATTCTTATCCTTACTTACAATAACTTACTTCTGAACCAAAAAAGTAAGCAGACATACTCAAGAGGCATTGAGAGACATTCATGTCACTACAATAACCAACAAAAGAAGAAACGGTCTGTAAAAGAAATACAAATTTTTGTATGCTTCTTCAGACTTAATCAGTTAATATTGGCAAGGGAATGTGTGGCATTAAGGGATTCTCCAAATATGGATCTCCTTCTCACAAAGATGTGAAAGACTCTTTGGTGTTCCCTGCTTAAATATCTTTCTGTCATCTATTGTCCAACATGTGTACATCCTAAGTGCAGCTGGACTGATCACTATCAGTATTGGCAGCCACTGACATCCTGTTAGGTTTGATTCTCTACCAGGCGACTATATAGTCACTTTCCAGGTTCTTGCACTTGGTTTCTCTGATGATCTGGTGTGACAATGAGAGCAAAGTCTATTTTGATATCATCTGGATAAGGTGAGTCCATATTTGGGTGATCACTGATCAAGTTCTTCTAGAGCAAAGTTTCTTTACTGACATTAAATTTGATTCCGATCATCTCGTATTTAATGGCATAAATCATATATTGCACTATCAACTGTTCTGGTTAATGATAAAAAATGTAAATGAAGACATGAGATAATAATGGTATAAGAATTTTAAGAAATTATTACATATAAAATTGAAAATATCAAATGTGTAGACAGTATTTTTTTTTTTTCATTTTGAGTGCTTATTTGAAGCAAATTAGATAAGGTCAAGAATTATGGAGAAAAATGTAAAAGATCTCATAACTAAAATCAGCCATACAAGTTGATTGAAATATACCATATTCTGAGATATAATATATTTGATTTGGTCAGTTGACAGTCAGAAATTCTGGAAAAAAAAAAAAAAAGAAAAAAGGATATTGCAATATTTTTTTATTGGCCTATGAAGTGACAAATCAGAAATTAGGGAGAAGGTGACAACAAAAGTGTCTTCCTCCAAAATTTTTCATCTCATATTATATAGGTCTGCAATTGCTAATAATTGGTAGTTTCTTTCACACACATCACACTCTCCATCACATTCAAGTAATTTGCAAAATTCCTTCCTGGAGACAATAAAAGTAGTCAATACATACCATATGCCTTGAGCTATTTAATACAACAAAAGCTCATTTCTCCTGATAAAAAAAAAAAACAGCTGATTTGACACCCAGTAAGATTGTTTTTCTGGTTTTGTCTGTGTTTTGTTTATTACAATTTCTAAATATTATGAGACCATCATCTCTGTAGAGTCCTGTATCATTTTTATCAATTATTGAATGCAAACAATAGATTAGGCATAATTTTAACTTGGCTTGTCAATTTCACTTTCCATGCCGATAAATATTGAACTTTGTTTTAATTAATGAAATTTTATGCATAATCAAGAAATGTAAAATAGTCATGATATCATATGCAATTAGCAATGTGGCTCAAACTAGTGTTTGGTGACTATGTTTGTTGTTCCATAGTGAGTTGTATAGGTTGTGTTACCGCATTAGTCTCCAATACACCAAAATGGATCTTATCTTACTTCGTTCATGTAACAAATATATAATGATGAGCTCGCAGGTCTCTGCACCGTCAAAGCTTCCCATTATAATGTCAAAGATATTTAGATGTCACCTTCAACCTCAGAAAAAGTCTATATCAACCATACAAAAAAACCACAAATGCACACATAAGCACAAGTAAATAAAATAATTAAAAATACATTTTTAAAAACTTAATAAACAACCCTAGAAATAAACCAAAAGCAACATCTAGATTCACAGTAATTTTCACTGAGTAGCCCCTGGAATAATTCAAAACATAGCCATTACCACTCACCAAAATAACTGTTAGAATAATAGAATAGACTAACCACAATACATCACTGACCTATGTACATAAATAGTCAAGTAAAAACATAACACATTTGGCCTGACAATTGTAATTAAGTATGAAACAAACTGTTGCCTCTAGTTGTTGATTTCAATGGCCATATATATATATATATATATATATATATATATATATATATATATATATATACATTATGGTAATTTACCCATGCTCACATGAACTCTTCTAACTATAAATAAGCAGCAGTTTCTGCTTTGTGGCAGAAGTCTATTCCAGCAGATAGTTCTAACAGCCACCAAAGAGTCACATTGGTGACCTTCTCATTTTGCATGTTTTGTACTACTGTCCTTTGTTAGTATATTTGTTTAACTCTATTCCTTCTTGGTGTCTTTATTTCTGGCCCCTAACAAGGCCACAACAACTTGCTGATGAGGACTCTTAAAGACCCTTAAGGACCCTAAAAGAAATGCATGGAAATTGTCAATATTGGTTCAGCATTGGATGCACAGAATTCTATTTTTCAACACACTATGATCTACTCAATAGTACTTGGTAATCTAGAAAAGGAAACTAAACCAAAAAAAAAAAACAAAATTTAACTAACTGATATTAAACTTAAGCGCGAGCCATTAAACTATGAGAATTCATGTTTTTGAGAGAAAAAAACACTCGTGATTCCCTGAGTAAGTAAGAAATTAAAGTTATTTTTTATTCACTTCACTTCAATTAATTTTTATTTCAGTTTACTAAAGTTTTTTTTCATATTCAAAGGAAAGAACATTTTTTCCTTTTAATTTAATTATATTTGGCTTAATCCTAAAAAAAGACACGGGTAAATATGGACGAATTTAATCCACCATGCTCAAATTTCTTAAGTTTCAGCTTGAACAGCAAATCCAATTGGAAATTAAATAGCAAGAGAAGCAATTTGAGCTGCACAAAAACACAAAAGCCGATGAACAAGACGAGTTAAGCATTAGGAAATGCATGCAAATGCAAATCTTAAATAAAAATATTAAACTACAGTTGGATTCTGGTTCAGATTTAACAATCATAAACCTATACACTTGGAAAAAGTTAGGAAAACCAATCTTGCTAAGAACTAATAAAATGGCCAGGTCCATGACAGGGGAGAAAATCAAGTTTAAAGGAGAACTTATCACTAATGTAATTTTTTAAGGAAGGATGATAAAACTAAAAATGTTCATTTCAAAGAATGCAGAAAATTTATTCTGCACTGACTGGATGGAGAAATTTAAGTTGTGGGACATGCCAATTAATTCATTTTGCCAAAAACTCAAAAACCTGATCACCAAGGGAAATAATCTAATCTGACGGCAAAATTTGAGTTAAAAGATGACATCCAGCCAGTGTTTAAGAAAAAATGAAATGTGCCTTTCACCTCTTTACCACAAATAAATGAAGAACTCAAGAGACTAGAAAGAACCAGTGTTTTGTCAAAAATTGTGTAGTCAATGGGCTTCACTGACCTCTATATGAAGAAGAAGTCAAAGGAGATCTGGGTTTTTACTAATTTCTTGGTGAGGTTTAATGCAACACTCAAAAACTATCATTATTCTGTACCTAGACTGGAAAAAATTTTCATGAAACTAAACAGAGGGAAAATTTTTTCAAAAATCAATTTCAGTGATGCGTATCTTCAAATACCGGCAGAGGAAGAATGTTCTAAGTTGTTCTGTATCAACACCCATCGTGGGTTGTACAAGTTCAAATGTCTACCGTTTGGGATAAAGGTTACACCAGCAAGTCTTTCAATGAGTAATGGATACTATGCTGAGTGACCTTGACATCACGGTTGCATATTTGGATGAAATACTAATAATCAATCAAAATGTAGAACAGTATAAGGAACATGTTTATAATGTCTTCTAAAAATTCAGGAGTATGGGTTCAAATTGAAAGAACCCTACACCAGCAAGTCTTTCAATGAGTAATGGATACTATGCTGAGTGACCTTGACATCACGGTTGCATATTTGGATGAAATACTAATAATCAATCAAAATGTAGAACAGTATAAGGAACATGTTTATAATGTCTTCTAAAAATTCAGGAGTATGGGTTCAAATTGAAAGAACCCAAATGTGACTTTTATGGAGAGAATTAAATACTTGGTATACATTATCAATAAAGATGGCATAAGACCTGATCCAAAACAGGCTACAGCAATCAAGGACATGACAGCTCCACAAAAATGTCTCTACCTTACAAAGTTTCTTAGAATTGGCAAACTACTAGCAGGTGTTTATAACAAATATGCACAACTTATGTGCTCCATTAAACAAACTTTTGAGAAAAGACAAGGACTGGGAGTGGACACCTGAATGCCAAGAAGCATTCATCAAAATAAAGGAAGTTTTGACACTGGACTTGTTTCTCACCCACTATAACCAAGACCTGGACATTATAGTTTTTTTTTTTTTTTTTTTTTTTTTTTTTTTTTAATCATATCACCCCAAGCAAGGCGATAACGCCACTGATGCACAGGGGGCTACGTAAGGGTAAAAAGAATGGAAAAGAGAAAGCCGGAAACCACATCCTAAACAGGGAACATTGCCAGCAACACTAGCTTGTATGGCTCTGGAGCACGTATTATGCATAAGATGCCAGATGGATCTTACAAACCAATAGCTCATGTGTCAAGAACATTTTTCCTGCAGAAAAGAATAACTCGCAAATTGAGAAGGCATCATTAGGGATTATTTTCGCAGTAATGAAGTTTCACCGGCACATTCACTGTAGACACTTTACATTGAAGATGGATCATAAACCATTACTGAACATATTTGATTCTAAAAAAGGTCTGCCTGTGCATACAGCAAATAGACTGCGGAGATGAACGATTCTTTTAAATTAAAACTTTAAAATGGAGTTCCTACTATCTAAAAAGCTCTGTGCACTCCTATAGAAGTGGGGACTAGAGGATTTGCAGCAAGGTCCTTATGCAAAGCCTTAACAGATATTGGGATAGTGGGAGTAAAAAAAAAAAAGAAAAGAAAGAAAAGCACTCAAGTCCATAACCAAAACGGCGGAAAGAACAGCTAATTGGTTATGGATCAAAAGAGAGAGTGCCTGGATTCCAAATTGTTATCTAAAATTCCCCAAAATTCTGCGTCTAAATTAATGTTTCGGACGAGCTCATGTACGGTTCGCCTCTAAATGGAAAGTGGCTCTGACTGTCGCCAATCGGAAGCATTTGCAGGGTTTTGTACCGGGCCTAAACGTAATTTTCCAGTGTCTGAAAGTGCTTATTGAGGGTGGGCCAGAGGCTGATCATCTCTGGTTGGGTTGGCACAGTGAGGGGGGTATGATGTTGAAAGACCCGAAACCCCTTAGTGATCCTCGCGATGACATCACTGACAACACCCTCTAGCGCCCTCATTACGGTGCGTATGTTTGAAATCTAAAAACCTTTGTGATGCCGATGGACTGTCCAGATTAATCCTAATACACAGAGAACCTCTTGAAGATGCTGGGATTTCTTCTCTTCAAACAGAAGGAGAATTTAAGACCACAATATGCAACACAGTACAGGAACTTCCTGTAATTCTCTACTAAATCAAACGAGAAGCTCTAAACAATGAGTTTATCAGGAAAACCAAAATCAAAATTTGTGAAAAGGACAAACAGACTTCAGATATTTTCTCTCTATGTGATGAAGTACTGCTATATAGTGAGCAAGTTGTCATTCCCACAACACTACAAAGAAGAATTCTGAAAGATTTCCATGCCAGCCTCCCAGGGATTACAAGGATGAAAAGTCTTATGCGCAGTTATGTATACTGACTGAACATGGACAAGGATATTGAAAACATTGTAAAATCCTTTAAAGGCTGTGCTTTGGCAGCTAAGGCACCTCCAATCAAGTATAGTCCTTGGCCCCAAACAAACCAACCATGGTCCTGAATTTTGAAGGCCCACTAGATGCATTCTACTATCTTATAGTAGTAGATAGTTTTTCTAAGTGACCCAAAGTTCTTAGATATAGAAATCCCACTACAGAAGTGACAATCAATTTCCTACATGAGCTGTTTGCCAGAATCGGGGTAGTTGATTGTTTAGTGTCAGACAATGGAACACAATTTATATCTGGTGATTTTAAGGATTTTTGTGAGACCTTCAATTCAATCATATTATGATTGCTCCATATCACCCAAGGCCCAATGAAGAGGCCAAGTGCTCCATTGACTCACTGAAAAGAGCTCTGAAGAAAGCTAGGGGTATACCCACAGAAAAAACCCTACAACAGTTCCTTCAGGTGTATAAAATCACGTCTACTAGCAACTCTCCATCATCATTACCCCTAGCCGAGGTAATGTTTGCGCATAATATCAGGTCTGTGTTTGACAAGCTACTTCCCAAACAAACAAAACCCAGATGAACAAACACGGTACCCACAAAACACTACCAACTTGGAGAGAAAGATTTTTTTCTGGATGTTTCAGGATAATAAATCTTTCTGGGAAATTGGTATAATTGAGAAAAGAGTAAGAAATACTAGAGAAAACCATTAACATCAAAAAATTGCTATATGAACTCTGGTAAAAAAGGGTTACTGGACATTAGGTTTATAAGTCCCAAAAATTCAGTTTTTCTTGTCCTTAAGGACAGTGGATATAGATGTTGGTTAGTTCCTTTGACTTGACCCAAGGAGTTATGAGTTCAATACCATGAATACTTCAGCAGTGGTGAACAAGTAACTTACAAGGTTAGAGGGAGATAACTCATGACTACCAAAAGAGGCACTACTACGCAAAGAATGGAGTTCATATACCCTACTGATTATAATAAAGTGTTTAGTTCAAAATTCCTAGCACCTGAAGAAGGCTGGAGCATACAAAGGCTGAAACATCATACAAATGGCAACAAAGATAAGGATAATAATGTAAATACTGTACATACTACCTTATCTCAGAAATATAGACAAATACTAAAGAAATATGCTTGACATAATTAAAGGTCCCCAGTTTACTCATGAAAGACATTTAAACCAAATCAGGAAACGCCTGTCAGACGATGCTGAGAGTCATCCTCTTGAAGAGAAAGAAGTCATGAATGTCATTTATGATACTTTTGACATGCCAATTCTGCAAGTAGCCCTGGAACATTGCTGTTTAAGGAGAAAAATAAAAATGATAGACTTTATCATCGTTAATCCAAAGAGAAAAGTATTAAGACTCCTGCAGTGTTGATACTTAGGAGTGAGGTGTTATGATAATTTACCCATGCACACATGAACTCTTCCAACTATAAATAAGCAGCAATTTCTGCTTTGAGGTAGAAGTCTATTCCAGCAGATAGTTCTAACAGCCAAAGTAAAGAGTCACACTGGTAACTTCATTTTGTATATGTTTTGTACTACTGTTTTTTGCTAATATATTTGTTTAACTCTTCTTCTTTGTGTCTTTATTTCTGGCCCCTAACAAGGCCACAAGAATATATATATATGCTGGGTAATTTTCTTACAAATGAAGAAAATTGAAGCAACAGAGATGTGTTTCTAGCAACAAATGCTAAGAATATCATTATTAAAACATGTGATCAGTGACCATGCCTTAAGGAAAAGATGAATTTTCTGATAAACATAATGAGAAAAGATGGCCTAGAGAATTTAACACTCTCAGGATATATTGAAGGCAAAGAAATCTGATAGAAACAACAAGTAATGTACTTTGTGTGAATAGATCACAGAGCAGGGACAAAGATGGGTAGTAAAGGGTCAAAAATTGTTTAGAGTAATAAATCATAGGAAGTTATGGAGAGCTATCAATGCCTGTGTTCTGAAAGGATTTGAGACAGAAAAGAAAGATATCCTCCTCTAGATGATGATATTATTTTAAATATTTTCACTTTACATATTTTTAAAAATTTCATGTCCCTTCATGACAAATAATTATGTTTCTCTATAGATTTCACTTCTTTATTATAAATGAAATGTCATGACTTCTTGGGATTGATAGTAAAATTTGCCTTCAGTTTTCCTTCCCTTAGACTTGTTGCCAACCATGGCTAGAAATTCCAATTTGCCCTGCTATTTAACACATAACTGGAAAGAGAAGATATAGATCCTCAAGAGCCTTTTCACAAAGGATAGAAAAAAATGATTGCAATAAATCAACATATAAGCTTAAATCCTCCTTATACTTTTTGTATGTATGTATATATATATATATATATATATATCCGAGTAAATAAGGAATGAGGAAAAATTTACAATGTCCAAAACATTAATTTAAAACAGTGCTCAATATATAATATAGAGCTGTGAATATTAAATCAATTATATTTTGGAACATGTACAAATCTTTTTTATAGATATCCACTACAAATTGTACATTTTGTTTCGACATTGGACTTCCACTGTCTCATCAGGTAGTGTGGAAAGGAATGAAAGGCCTTCTTATATTTGGCAACTTGTGTGTGGGATGTTGGTGGGGGTTAGCGATAAGGGAATAAGTCTTGCAAATTGTCAGTTACTGACCTATTTTGCTATATCACAGCTTGTCAGTGCAGCTAGACAACCAATTACTTCAGGTCAGGATTGAAACTCAGCCAATTTGGCATCAATCGAAGATTCTACACCTAAGCTATCAATGCACGACAAAAATAAGCAAATTTGTTAGCATATTATTTATAGAATATAAACAAATGCCAGTAATGTTCAATTCATTGCTGAAGACCAATGTGTTAAACAGTAAGTAGCTGCTGTTTCATAATATATATATATATATATATATATATATATATATATATAATGATGAATTAAATGTACATTGCAACAGAAAAATTTCTATGTTTCAAGATAGAATCTCGTCATCAGGCAATGTTGGATGTTGGTTGTGAAAATGATTTACATATATTACATATATATATATACATATATTACTTTAAACATTTATTGTATATATATATATATATATATATTAATTCAAACATTATTTTTAGTGGATAACTGTATTTGAGTAGATGGTTTGTTTATTTTAAGAAATTTTTATTTCATTTACGGGGCTGAATACTCAAAAATCTAAATAAAGAAAATGTGTTCTTTAGCAGGGTTCAAACCTGAGTCCCCTTTACTGGTTGGCTACAATAACTCCACAATAAAGAAAGGTTATTTTTTGTCTTTAAAGCTCATTCACTCATTTAGATTTTTCCCAACATACATATCTGCTCAGGTTGGGCACCTCAATGTGGTGTAATGGTTAACAATCTTTTCTCGCTAGAATACTTATAACTGAGTAGTGAGTTCTGTTCTCACTGGATGCCCCATACTTTTATCATCGTGCCACATCTAAGCTTAGGAAATCACCATCTCTGCTCAGTTTTGTATACAAAATGTGAACAAAGTAATTTCTAAAGAATTACTGGATTTTATTTTTAATCAATCATATTTTTCTTGCTTCAAATGTTATTTTTAGTGGATACCCATATTTGAATAGATCTTCTGTTTATTTTAAACAGTATTTATTTCAGCTACAGTCCTGTACATAATTGAGAAAACATAATTAAGAAAATTTACCCTCTGGCAGGATTCAAACATTTGAATACATCTAAAATTTATAAATTTATTCAAGTCAGTGTTTTGATATTAATAAAATATTTTTAATAACAACCTTGAGAGAAACAAAAACATTGTAAAAAAGGAAGACCAAACATAAATTGTTTTTTATGCCATTTTTTTATTCTTTTTATGACCATATGGAGATAAATTTGGTAAATGTTCCCCAAAAATCAATTTATTTTCTCTCTGTCATTATTTAAATAAATAAGGAAGACAATTATAGCAGACAGGGCAGACAACTCCTTTTTATTCGCCCTGCTTTGTTTATTCAATGGCTGACAACATTTATAGGAAACAAAGAATTATAAAAAAAGCTATAAAACAAAAGAAAAACTAAATGAAAAGCATAAAAATCTTTGACTAAACAGTCATGACAAAAAAAGACAGTATTATACTAGAAATTTGTACCAAATTTGTAAAGATTCTTAGAATGGTTTATGAAAATATCTTAATTGTTATCTGTTTTAAAAAAGAAAACATTTAACTTAAAAGTTAAAATTAGAAAATCTATAAACATTAAAGCAAAAAATTATTATCAATGAAAGCATGTGTGGTTGGTGTAATAATTAGTAGCTCAGAATGAGGAACTGGCAAGCCAAGTGCAAATCCCAGTAGAGTTTGTTTCACTCATTTTCATGCAAATAATCCCAGAAAGGATATGAATTTAACTCTTTATCCCACCAACTATGGGTTAGAAATTAATGCAGACAGGGCTTTTCAGCCTTGGTTTTAAACCAGTCAAGGAGAAGGAAAACTCAAGAATTCTCAAACCTAGATAGATGGAACTCATTAGCATGAGAATATGTGGTTATCTAAATGAGTGAAAACCAAACAGAGGTTGAATGTGGGGTCAATCACCCATACTAGATGGAGATATTTGATTACTGAAATCACACCAGAGGCCTTATGCACTATAAGGCATCAAGCAGATAGCACATAACACACACACACACACACACACACACACACACACACACACACACACACACACACACACAGCAAATGCCCACTTAAATATCAAATAACTGTTATGAAAGAACTTAATTGCATTACTTTGTCAGCCGTTTTTAATGAAACTTGTGTAAAAAATGATATGCATTGTGGTGCAATGGATATTAGCTTGGAACAAGAAATTGGAGAACTCAGTCCAAATTCCAGTTGAATTCCTTTCATCGACTTTCACACAAATACCCTTGGGAGAGGTATTAATCCATCTTTTCTCCCTCCAGCTATGAATTGAATAGCAGGACAGATTAGGTTCTATAGCTTTGGTTGGCAACAAATCTACCAGAGAAATTATTGGCAACCTACTGTGGGAAAATCTTCTGCCAAGTCAGTCATCTCGCTTTCAAGACATGATCACCCAAGCGTGTATCATGTATGGTAATTAACTGACTGTATAAAAGAGAGATTGCTTCCCAAATACACAATTATTAAATTATATGACCTGGCAACCAACAAGGAAATTTTACTAGTGAATGTCTACTTAGATATAAAAATAAGTGTTATAATAATTTAATTGCAGTACCTTGTCAGTTGTCTTAAATGAAACTTATACATCCTAAATGCAAATGCCTGCTCAGGCACATTTGTGTTTGTCAACCTGTGGGTTATACTGCTACTATACTGACTAGACCTTAGTTACAGTGTCTGGGAGAGAGTATATCTGGAATGATCTATAGTTTAAACAAACCAGTATGCTCAAACCCTTGTTCACAATGACTTGTGAATATGTGCTATCACAACCACCAATGAACATTTCCATCTATCCAGATTCACTTACAAGGCTGGAGTCAAACTGCAGTAGGGTTTTCAAGTGGGTCTGCATAATGGAATTTCTTTCTCAGGCTGATAACATCAAGAAGTTACTTTCCTAACAAATTTACCCCATTATGTACCCAACAAATTTTAACTATCTGATGTGGATCCGATAGTGGGGCCATGAAAGAATTACTCAGACAATGGATAATAGGTTTAACATATTGTATTTAACAAGGAAAAATATAAATACAAGAGTGGCAGTAAGCCACGCCTACCTGGCGGGCTGCTCCCAGAACTACTGTCCTGAGAGTATAAACCTTATGGTTTAAATAATGACTAGAAGAGTTCATAAGTGTCATTGGTTACCTGCCCACAAAACTATCTCTTTCTGATTTTTGTATAAGAACATTATATATTTCCATTTACCTCAAGATTTTTTCATCGCACATGCATTTCATCCATGCTATCATGATTATCCTTCTGTAGAACCACATTTCAATTACTTCCAGTCTTCTCTTCCATGAGGAAATTGTTCAGCATTCACTGCCATATAAGAGGATTGATATTACATAACAAACTAGCACTCTTTTCTTTGTTTCTAATGGCATTTTCCTGTTTTTTAGTACTTTGCTTAGTTTTTGGAAAGCATTTTTTGCTATTCTAATGCATTATTTGATTTCAGTGATGCATTTTTCATCTTCTGTTAAAACACTTCCCAGATATTTAAACTTTTGTACTTGTTTGATTTTAGCACTTCTGATAAACCAAAATGCATGCTTGTCAGCAAAAGGATCAGCCTAACAAGCAAATTATAAATTACTAGCAGTAAGTCAAATTTTGATTTCCTCGTATCGATATCAAATAAATTTTTTTTGTCGTAGGCTGAATTTTGAAGGCTAAATAAGTCCTCTGAGTAAATGGTATCATGGCTGAGACTAAGAACTACAATTATACCTACTTAGAGCCAAACCCAAAGCAAAAACTAAAATAAAAGGGCTGAAAAAATACAGACATACAGGCAGATAAACAGACACACATACAAAGATCTTGCCTTTAATATATGTATATTATTGATTTTCTGCACTATTGTAAAAACTGCAACCTTGAAACTTCTGAATATCATTTCTTATGTCTTTGTCTATGAGTGCATCAAATTTGCTTAAACCACTCCTTCTATAACTTGATTTTTTCGATTATCGATTTTCAATATTTATTTGGGGTTCCATCTCCACAAAACCTAGCTAAGAACACTCACAGACGCTTATAGTACAACTGTGTAAATTTTCAAGAAAATCAGTTCAGCTGTTTCGGAGTCTATAGGTAACGGACACACACACACACACACACACACACACACACACACAAATTTCCATTTATAAATAAGTTTAGATTTAGATTATAAGATATCAAAATCAAACAAGTACAACAATTTGAATATCTGGAAAATGTTCAACAATTTAAATATCTGGGAAATGTTTTAGCAGAGGATGGAGAATGCTACCCTGAAATTCAAAGCTGCATTGAGATAGTGCCTTCCAAAAGCTAAACAAAGTATTAAGAATCAGAAATTATATAAAACAACTGAACTGTTATATAATATCGGTCCTCTGATGCAATTCTGGACAATCTCCTCACAGATGAAGCAATAGAAATGTGGTTCAACAGAAGAATGGTGAAAATGTCATAGACAGAACATGTGAGCAATGACAAAGTTTTAGGAAAAACAGAAACAGAAAGGATGCTTATACTTAACATCAGGAAGAGATAGTTGAAATTTCTAGGGCAAATAATGAAGAAAGAGGGTTTTGAAATTTTGATACTCAGAGGACAGATTGAGGGCAAGAGAAAAACAATGCATAACCTACATAGCAAGCTTGTGTAAATGAATGTCAGAACAGGGTTTTGGAGAGATAACAAAAAACAAAAAAAATTATTAAGAGCTACGAGGAACAGGAAGTTGTTGGTTAAAGTCCTGAAGGGATACAGTATACAGAAGATGAAGAATTTGTGATTTGAATTTTGGGCTTTTTCTCTTTTTGATGATTATACATACTGTATTCTTGTAATTATGATGCAGACATTTTTTAAAGAATTGTATTAGCCAGGTTTGTCAGCACCCCAACACCATTCTGATTTAGCTAGCTATAACTTCTGTTTTTCTTCATCATCATCATGATCACCAGTGCTTGCTGATTGCACAGACCCTCATGACTCTTCTTTTCAACCTTCATGATTATCCATTACATCTTATAGGCTTACAGCCATATCATGTTGAATTCACCGGTTCTTGCTTGATCACCGAAGTTAAGCAACGCTGAGCCTGGTCAGTACTTAGATGGGTGACCGCTTTGGAATACCAGGTGCTGTAAGCATTTAGTGACGGATGTGCATTGTGCTGCAGTGGATATCGGCTCGGAAAGATAAATCGGTGAGCTGAGTTCGAATTCCAGTTGAATACCCTGCATTCACTTAAGCACTGGTACCCTTGGGAAAAGTATTAATCCGTCCCTTCCTTTCAGTTATGGGTTAAATAACAGGGTAGGACTTGGGGACTCTGTCCTTAAAAACAAATCCCAATGAATCTTGATACTCGAAAAGAAAAAGTATTATGAGACACAAAACTTATATATAAAAAACAAACAACAATAAATTGTTGAAAGAAAAAGGTATTACCAGCAATAAATAAATAAATAAAAAATTTAGTTGGCAATAAATGACCTGCCGAGGTTGATATGCCATAAAACAAAACAACCAAGCAACCAACCTCTTATAGGTCTTTAGGTCAATATTCAGTGTCTTTATATTTGTTGGATTTGTCCTCAGATTAATGCTAACATGAGGATGAGCTCTTTTAGTAGCTATGTGTTGTGGGGCATTACCCACTTAACTACCAGTATATTAACTGAGAGTTAATCACTCTCGTGGCTTCAGTTCAGCTCAGCACAGTCTGTCTGTCAGTCACTAGTAAGCCAAGCTTATGTTTACTCTGTTCTCTTGTATCTATGTTTGACTTAATATATATTGTTAACCATACCACTGTGTTTTGAGTTATCATTTAGGAGTCCCATCACTGGTCCACACCACTATGACACTCATTCATGAAAGCCAGCTTATCTCTAAAGTGGTTCCTTGACTGTACTTGATCAATATGGTTCTTCCACTCAGTATCTGATGAAGAACACTATTGATCAAAACTTTGAATTCATCTATTTCACTTCACATCCACCATGCAGCAATCTCATAGCTTCACTCTGATGCTGGCATGGGTGGCTAATGGATACTAGGTCTTTCGAAGGAGCTATCTATGAATTAGTCTGGGATGGCTTATTTCCATATTTACGGGTGTTCCAAGTGGGCCCAGTACTTTCACCAATTGTGATGAATTGGTATTACCTCAGCTTGAATTGATATTCACTCAGCTTGAATTGGTATTCCACACCTTAAGTGTCTCTTGGGGCTTAAATTCAAGCCAGACCTCAAGTGAAACATACATATAATCCATTGTTAAAGAGGCTGGAAAAATGGTTGGTTCCTGTAAAATGGTTGATTCCTGTAACCGGTCCAATAAGTATCTGACCTCAAGCTGTTCTCTACATTTACAAGAGGTCCTGGATATGATCGTAAACTGCACCCGGCAGCAAGGCCTCTGATTGGGAGGTTAAGCAAGAACTAAAATAAAAGGGCTGAAAAAAATAGAGACATACAGGCAGATAAACAGACACACACACAAACATCTTGCCTTTTATATATATATATATATATTATCGATTTTCTGCACTATTGTAAGAATTGCAACCTTGAAACTTCTGAATATCATTTCTTATGTCTTTGTCTATGAGTGTATCAAATTTGATTAAAATCAGACCACTCCTTCTATAATCCGATTTTTTTCAATTATCGATTTTCAATATTTATCGGGGGTACCTCGACACAAAACCTAGCTAAGAACCTCTCGCAGACGCTTATAGTACAACTGTGTAAATTTTCAAGAAAATCGGTTCAACCGTTTCGGAGTCTATAGGTAACAGACACACAAACACACATACACACACGCACACACACATAGACAAATTTCCATTTTTAAATAAGTTTAGATTGATATATATATATATATATATATATATATATATATATTGATGCATGTTTCATTAAATAATATAGACAAGTTTTGTCAATTTATCTTATGTAAATTATTTTTATAATAAGCTTAATAGCATTATTGTTGAAAGAGGAAAGAAAATCACAATATTGATACATGTTTTTATTTAATTCTTTCTGAGCTTTCGGCTTACATCACACACATTCTCAAATGCCTATAATAGATAGCAGAAACGATTGGTTATCCCAATAGCTTTCCATACTCAATATTTCTTGCCCCCACTCTCGTATGGTCATATTAGACACTACAAGCTGTATTGCAATTTTCGCTTCCAGCATGCATGCACGTGTTTGCCAATCCTCCACACAAACAAAATAGACGACTACTACTATCTTTCATCCGCGAACTGCCCATTACAACCAACACAATTGTCATCTTTGATAATGGCTGATTTAAGCTGAAAGCTCAGAAAGTATTAAATAAAAACATGTAGCAATATTGTGATTTTCTTTCCTCTTTCAACGATAATGCTATTAAGTTTATCAGATATGAAAAAAATTTACATAAAGTAAATCGACAAAACTTGTCTATATTATTTAGTGAAACATGCATCAATGAAAAAATGCTGCTTAAATACACACACAATATATACATATATATATATTGATTGTTTAATTACTTAGTTTCTGGTCATAATAAAATTAGACCAGTGCACATTTGTATTAAAAAGTGTTCGATACAATTATATTGTAAAACTCTTGAATATTTTCCATTTGTAAACTAGTTATTACGCTACCTAGGTTTCTACCATGAATGGAGTCTTCAGGCAATTTTACCATTTACCGTTTTTTTAAGAATGCTCATGTAACAGTATTTTTTTTAACACTCACATGGCAGGGAATTTTTGAACATGCAATTTTTAAAATTACAAGGAATTATGGCATTTTCATCCATGGTTGCATGAACCTAAGAGGTATTTTCAGTATGGTTACACTGAGTCATAATTTCCGTTCTTTCATTCAATTGTTCATTTTTGTTTGGGAATCGCATAATCTCTAACTTTTCTTCTTGGCACATACTATATATATATATATATTATATATACACAAAGGCCTGTTGAAATGTCTATTCTTCAAATATAAAATATTTAATTCATAAGTGAAATAAATATTTAACCTGTAAATTAAATTTACACTGCTGTTGGATCAGCTTTAATATTTAACCAAACATGACTAGAATCTATGGGTATTAATTAATTAGATTTATTATTGATATATATATCTATCTAAACTTATTTATAAATGTAACTTTGTCTGTGTGTGTGTGTGTGTGTGTGTGTGTGTGTGTGTGTGTGTGTTTGTCTGTCTGTCCATTACCTATAGATTCTAAAATGGCTGAACCGATTTTCTTGAAAATTTACACAGTTGTACTATAAGTGTCTGCGAGAGGTTCATAGCTAGGTTTTGTGTCATGGTATCCCCAATAAATATTGAAAATTGATAATCAAAAAAATCGAGTTATAGAAGGAGTGGTCCGATTTTAATCAAATTTGATACACTTATAGACAAAGGCATAAGAAATGATATTCAGAAGTTCCAAGGTTGCAGTTTTTACAATAGTGCAGAAAATCGATAATATATATACATAAAAGGCAAGATGTTTGTGTGTGTGTCTGTTTATCTGCCTGTATGTCTGTATTTTTTTCAGTCCTTTTATTTTAGTTTTTGCTTTGGGTTTGGCTCTAAGTAGGTATAATTGTAGTTCTTAGTCTCAGCCATGATACCATTTACTCAGAGGACTTATTTCGCCTTCAAAATTCAGTTTACAACGAAAAAAACTTATTTGATATCGATATCGGGAAATCAAAATTTGACTTACATCCATTCATTTTTCTTTCAGTCTACGGTTTCACTTTAACTTGAAACAACTATTGCTTTTTAGTCTTTTGTGCCAATATCCAAAGAGTCTGAGCTCCAGGACCATGGATTAGTTTTAAAGCTTTCATTACATCCAAGCAACACCAGGCTATACTGCTAGTATTATATATATATATGCATATATATAGTGACATGAATTTATAAATATACATATGAGGATGCATAATATTATTGTTCTGATGTTAATAAAAGAGTGCTCAATGTATGACAGAGCTGCATATATATATATATATATATATATATATATATATATATATATATATATATTCTTTTATTGTATATACTAACATATCATGGTAATTTTGAAGTTCAAAATAAGTTTTTTCTTTGTTAAGGATTTTTGTTTATTTTTACTACATTTCAGACCATTTCACTTTGTTTATCATCTGGTTCACACTTCTTCCCCAGTCTTTTGAGCAGAAGTATAGGTTTATCTCTTGCTTCCTGTTTAGGATTTGGTTTCCAGTTCTTTCTAAATTCTTTTCCTTATCTTTCACTCCCAGTACACCCCTTGTATCTCAGTGGCATTATGGCTTTGCTTTGGGTCAGTCAGTCAGTTAAGTGCCATATGTGATACACACATTGTGCGATCATGTCTCTTTCGAGAAATGACTGACTGGGCAGAAGATTATCTCGCAGTAGGTTGCCATTGCTTTCTGTGGTAGACTGGTTGCTAGCCAAGGTTATAGAACCCAATCTTTCCTATTATTTAACCCATAACTGGAGAGAAGAGACAGTAATACTTTTCCCAAGGGTATTGGTGTGTAAGTGAATGCAAGGAATTCAACTGGAATTCGAACTCAGCTCCCCAATTTGTTGTTTTGATTCAATATCCACTGTACCACAATGCACACCCATTGCTTGGGGTAAATTGATTAAAAAAATCTTTTTCTTCGTTTCTTGTGAAAACTCAAATATAAATTGTTTGATGTCTGAGTATTTCTGGCTTTCATTAAGATCTTATCAAAGAGTTTTTGTTGATAATGTTGGAACTATATGCATGTATTGGGCTTTTCATGCTTTGTCTGTCTCATCATTTTTTTCTGTTAGTATTCAAAGCATTGCATCGTCACAGATCAGTTTGTATTTGCTTTAAAATTTTCAATTAGTCTTCTAGGAATAATGTTCAGCTAAATGATCAAATTCTTTATGCTACTTTGGCAGGAATAAGCCAGAAAAATAAAATGGTCATTCTTACTGAAGCTACAACTGTAGGGATACCAGTTCTTGGATATTTGCCAAGTTTAGTAGACTACAGGAGAACATCACTGGATCTAAGAAAAAATCTTCTTTGTCAGGATAGCATTCTTGCATTAAAAATCAGACTTCAGGATCCTATCTTTCACTGCAACTATTTTTTCAGGAATACAAATTCTTGAGTATTTACTAAGGTTAGCAGAATACAGAAGAATACCAATGAGGCTAAGAAAAACCATATATCAATTTTTTATGTAGGGAGAATGATCCTGCATTAAAAATCAGCATTAGAAATCCTGTATTTTTCTCAGGACTTGAATCCCATCCAGGGCAAAATATGCTGTACCTAAGTCACAAAGCTGTTTTATTTTTAAGTTTAACTTGAAAATTTATATAATTCCTTCCATGGTTTTTGCTATCATCTCATCTGAATCTATCTTACACATTTATCAGTCAACCATTTGTCCATGCATTGAATATTGCTAACACATCTAGTCTGGTGCTTCTACTATGTATTAAGAGATTCTTGATAAAATACAAAGAATATGCAATGTTATTGGTCCTGACTTGGTATCTCGGCTTCAATCACTTTCTCACCATATTTTTTCTGTGCCTTTTCTATAAATATTTTCAGATTAATTGGTCTGATGAGCTTTTCTCTTTGGTACCTAGACTTTAAAAAGTTCGGCATACTACTAGATTGCTGGCTTGGTCATATCATTTTACAGTTAAAATGGTTAGATGTAACTGTAAGCTCTATGCTAACAATTTCTTCTCTTGAACTTGTCCTTTACGGAACTCTAACTTCCAACTTTCAAGTCAACTTTGATCTTCAAAAGTTTCAATCATTATCTTATGTCTTCTTTATTCCTGTTATTTCATTGTCCTCTCATCCTAATATGTTTTTCTTTTATTGATACTTTCTCACACTCAACAACCCCTTGTGTCTTAATGGCTTTATTGCCTTACTTGGAATGAAAATGATTAAAAAAAAAAGCAAAAAACAATTAGATCCCTCACAAGATATGTGAACTTGATGGTGCTATGGAAATGTACGCCTGAACTGGTTCCTGTTCTTTCTAAACTCAACAAGAAATACCTTGCAGCTTCTTACTTTCAAGCATGTTGGAAATCCCTTTTGTAGTTGAATTTTTTAAAAAACATTTGTCTACCTTCTGATCGTCTATTTTCATCTATTAGTCTTTTACCAATTTTAGTAAAGTATGAGAAGCTCTAATCAACTCTAAATTGGTTATGCAACTCACTTTTCACAACCTTCTTTCAGATAAGAACAATGGCTGTGGTTTCAGATATTTCAAAGGCATTTGACAGGGTACTGAATAACTATGGAGTTTTCAAATGAATTTCTGCTTTAATTCAAGTGTTCTTAACAAATTGTATAATGGAAGTCATATTGAATGGCCACTCTTCTAGATCTTTTCTTATTAAAGTGGTGTCCTCCAAGGCTCTATCCTTAGACTTACATTGTTTCTGATCTTCATCAATGGTCTTTCTGATGTTGTTAGTTTCCAACTTGGTATTTATGTTAATGAAACAACAATTTACTCTCTCTCATAGGCCTGATAAAATTAAACTGAAAGCAGATCCCCAACAATCTGTTGTTAACTGATGCAAAAAATGGCTTGTAAATTTTAATGCCTCCAAAATTGGAACTGTTAGAACCATTTTTGTTTCCATCAGTACAGCGAATACTAATTCCAGGAGAGCAACTCATTATATGTACTTAGGCTCATATTTTCCATTTCATGTCAGCAGAGTGATAGGTTTTCTACCCGGAAAGTTGGTTCACTGTTGTGCTAGACAATTTTTGAAATGATTAAAAACTTGTGAAAGTATAAAAATATATAGACTTTTATAGAATGGAGGTGGTGATGGAGAGAAATCAAAGACATTGAGAAACAGATTTATTGGTTAAATATCAAGAGAGTGTAAGAGAAATATTCATAAGCAGGTAAAGACAGAAAGACATAAAATAATTATATGCTAAAATTCTTCATGAATAAAATCAAAGATAAAAAAAGAGAATACTGAAGAAAATAGTTATTCCTTTCTTATTCCTTTTTCTTATATGAAATTAATACCTGTTTATATAAAAATATGGATATAAACATAATAAAGTGAGTAAATCAAAGATAAAAAGGAGGATACTGTAGAAAATAGTTATGTCTTTCTTATTCCTTTTTCTCATATCAAATTAATACCTGATTATATAAAAATATGGATATAAACATAATAAATTGAGTAAATCAAAGATAAATAAGAGGATACTGTAGAAAATAGGTATGTCTTTCTTATTCCTTTTTCTCATATGAAATTAATACCTGTTTATATAAAAATATGGATATAAACATAATAAAGTAAATCAAAGATAAAAAAGGGGATACTGTAGAAAATAGTTATGTCTTTCTTATTTCTTTTTCTCATATGAAATTAATCCCTGTTTATATAAAAATATGGATATAAACATAATAAAGTGAGTAAATCAAAGATAAAAAAGAGTATACTGTAGAAAATAGTTATGTCTTTCTTATTCCTTTTTCTCATATGAAATTAATACCTGTTTATATAAAAATATGGATATAAACATAATAAAGTTAGTCAATCAAAGATAAATAAGAGGATACTGTAGAAAATAGTTATGTCTTTCTTATTCCTTTTTCTCCTATGAAATTAATCCCTGTTTATATAAAAATATGGATATAAACATAATAAAGTGATTAAATCAAAGATAAAAAAGAGGATACTGTAGAAAATAGTTATGTCTTTCTTATTCCTTTTTCTCATATGAAATTAATACCTGTTTATATAAAAATATGGATATAAACATAATAAAGTGAGTAAATCAAAGATAAAAAAGAGGATACTGTAGAAAATAGTTATGTCTTTCTTATTCCTTTTTCTCATATGAAATTAATACCTGATTATATAAAAATATGGATATAAACATAATAAATTGAGTAAATCAAAGATAAATAAGAGGATACTGTAGAAAATAGTTATGTCTTTCTTATTTCTTTTTCTCATATGAAATTAATCCCTGTTTATATAAAAATATGGATATAAACATAATAAAGTGAGTAAATCAAAGATAAAAAAGAGGATACTGTAGAAAATAGTTATGTCTTTCTTATTCCTTTTTCTCATATGAAATTAATACCTGATTATATAAAAATATGGATATAAACATAATAAAGTTAGTCAATCAAAGATAAATAAGAGGATACTGTAGAAAATAGTTATGTCTTTCTTATTCCTTTTTCTCATATGAGATTAATCCCTGTTTATATAAAAATATGGATATAAACATAATAAAGTGATTAAATCAAAGATAAAAAAGGGGATACTGTAGAAAATAGTTATGTCTTTCTTATTCCTTTTTCTCATATGAAATTAATCCCTGTTTATATAAAAATATGGATATAAACATAATAAAGTGATTAAATCAAAGATAAAAAAGAGGATACTGTAGAAAATAGTTATGTCTTTCTTATTCCTTTTTCTCATATGAAATTAATACCTGATTATATAAAAATATGGATATAAAGATAATAAATTGAGTAAATCAAAGATAAAAAAGAGGATACTGTAGAAAATAGTTATGTCTTTCTTATTCCTTTTTCTCATATGAAATTAATACCTGATTATATAAAAATATGGATATAAACATAATAAAGTGAGTAAATCAAAGATAAAAAAGAGGATACTGTAGAAAATAGTTATGTCTTTCTTATTCCTTTTTCTCATATGAATTTAATACCTGATTATATAAAAATATGGATATAAACATAATAAAGTTAGTCAATCAAAGATAAAAAAGAGCATACTGTAGAAAATAGTTATGTCTTTCTTATTCCTTTTTCTCATATGAAATTAATCCCTGTTTATATAAAAATATGGATATAAACAAAATAAAGTGAGTAAATCAAAGATAAAAAAGAGGATACTGTAGAAAATAGTTATGTCTTTCTTATTCCTTTTTCTCATATGAAATTAATCCCTGTTTATATAAAAATATGGATATAAACATAATAAAGTGAGTAAATCAAAGATAAAAAAGAGGATACTGTAGAAAATAGTTATGTTTTTCTTATTCCTTTTTCTCATATGAAATTAATACCTGATTATATAAAAATATGGATATAAACATAATAAAGTGAGTCAGTCAAAGATAAAAAAGAGGATACTGTAGAAAATAGTTATGTATTTCTTATTCCTTTTTCTCATATGAAATTAATCCCTGTTTATATAAAAATATGGATATAAACATAATAAAGTGAGTCAATCAAAGATAAAAAAGAGGATACTGTAGAAAATAGTTATGTCTTTCTTATTTCTTTTTCTCATATGAAATTAATCTCTGTTTATATAAAAAATATGGATATAAACAAAATAAATGTGTAAATCAAAGATAAAAAAGAGGATACTGTAGAAAATTGTTATGTCTTTCTTATTCCTTTTTCTCATATGAAATTAATCCCTGTTTATATAAAAAATATGGATATAAACAAAATAAATGTGTAAATCAAAGATAAAAAAGAGGATACTGTAGAAAATAGTTATGTCTTTCTCATTCCTTTTTCTCATATGAAATTAATACCTGATTATATAAAAATATGGATATAAACATAATAAAGTGAGTCAATCAAAGATAAAAAAGAGGATACTGTAGAAAATAGTTATGTCTTTCTTATTTCTTTTTCTCATATGAAATTAATCCCTGTTTATATAAAAAATATGGATATAAACAAAATAAATGTGTAAATCAAAGATAAAAAAGAGGATACTGTAGAAAATAGTTATGTCTTTGTTATTCCTTTTTCTCATATGAAATTAATCCCTGTTTATATAAAAAATATGGATATAAACAAAATAAATGTGTAAATCAAAGATAAAAAAGAGGATACTGTAGAAAATAGTTATGTCTTTCTTATTCCTTTTTCTCATATGAAATTAATACCTGATTATATAAAAATATGGATATAAACATAATAAAGTTAGTCAATCAAAGATAAATAAGAGGATACTGTAGAAAATAGTTATGTCTTTCTTATTTCTTTTTCTCATATGAAATTAATACCTGATTATATAAAAATATGGATATAAACATAATAAAGTGAGTAAATCAAAGATAAAAAAGAGGATACTGTAGAAAATAGTTATGTCTTTCTTATTCCTTTTTCTCATATGAAATTAATACCTAATTATATAAAAATATGGATATAAACATAATAAAGTTAGTCAATCAAAGATAAAAAAGAGGATACTGTAGAAAATAGTTATGTCTTTCTTATTCCTTTTTCTCGTATGAAATTAATCTCTGTTTGTATAAAAATATGGATATAAACATAATAAAGTGAGTAAATCAAAGATAAAAAAGAGGATACTCTAGAAAATAGTTATGTCTTTCTTATTTCTTCTTCTCATATGAAATTAATCCCTGTTTGTATAAAAATATGGATATAAACATAATAAAGTGAGTAAATCAAAGATAAAAAAGAGGATACTGTAGAAAATGGTTATGTCTTTCTTATTCCTTTTTCTCATATGAAATTAATCCCTGTTTATATAAAAATATGGATATAAACATAATAAAGTGAGTAAATCAAAGATAAAAAAGAGGATACTGTAGAAAATAGTTATGTCTTTCTTATTCCTTTTTCTCATATGAAATTAATCCCTGTTTATATAAAAATATGGATATAAACATAATAAAGTGATTAAATCAAAGATAAAAAAGGGGATGCTGTAGAAAATAGTTATGTCTTTCTTATTCCTTTTTCTCATATGAAATTAATCCCTGTTTATATAAAAATATGGATATAAACATAATAAAGTGAGTAAATCAAAGATAAAAAAGTGGATACTGTAGAAAATAGTTATGTCTTTGTTATTCCTTTTTCTCATATGAAATTAATACCTGATTATATAAAAATATGGATATAAACATAATAAAGTGAGTAAATCAAAGATAAAAAAGAGGATACTGTAGAAAATAGTTATGTCTTTCTTATTCCTTTTTCTCATATGAATTTAATACCTGATTATATAAAAATATGGATATAAACATAATAAAGTTAGTCAATCAAAGATAAAAAAGAGCATACTGTAGAAAATAGTTATGTCTTTCTTATTCCTTTTTCTCATATGAAATTAATCCCTGTTTATATAAAAATATGGATATAAACATAATAAAGTGAGTAAATCAAAGATAAAAAAGAGGATACTGTAGAAAATAGTTATGTCTATCTTATTCCTTTTTCTCATATGAAATTAATCCCTGTTTATATAAAAATATGGATATAAACATAATAAAGTGAGTAAATCAAAGATAAAAAAGAGGATACTGTAGAAAATAGTTATGTTTTTCTTATTCCTTTTTCTCATATGAAATTAATACCTGATTATATAAAAATATGGATATAAACAAAATAAATGTGTAAATCAAAGATAAAAAAGAGGATACTGTAGAAAATAGTTATGTCTTTCTTATTCCTTTTTCTCATATGAAATTAATCCCTGTTTATATAAAAAATATGGATATAAACAAAATAAATGTGTAAATCAAAGATAAAAATGAGGATACTGTAGAAAATAGTTATGTCTTTCTTATTCCTTTTTCTCATATGAAATTAATACCTGATTATATAAAAATATGGATATAAACATAATAAAGTTAGTCAATCAAAGATAAATAAGAGGATACTGTAGAAAATAGTTATGTCTTTCTTATTTCTTTTTCTCATATGAAATTAATACCTGATTATATAAAAATATGGATATAAACATAATAAAGTGAGTAAATCAAAGATAAAAAAGAGGATACTGTAGAAAATAGTTATGTCTTTCTTATTCCTTTTTCTCATATGAAATTAATACCTAATTATATAAAAATATGGATATAAACATAATAAAGTTAGTCAATCAAAGATAAAAAAGAGGATACTGTAGAAAATAGTTATGTCTTTCTTATTCCTTTTTCTCGTATGAAATTAATCTCTGTTTGTATAAAAATATGGATATAAACATAATAAAGTGAGTAAATCAAAGATAAAAAAGAGGATACTCTAGAAAATAGTTATGCCTTTCTTATTTCTTCTTCTCATATGAAATTAATCCATGTTTGTATAAAAATATGGATATAAACATAATAAAGTGAGTAAATCAAAGATAAAAAAGAGGATACTGTAGAAAATGGTTATGTCTTTCTTATTCCTTTTTCTCATATGAAATTAATCCCTGTTTATATAAAAATATGGATATAAACATAATAAAGTGATTAAATCAAAGATAAAAAAGGGGATGCTGTAGAAAATAGTTATGTCTATCTTATTCCTTTTTCTCATATGAAATTAATCCCTGTTTATATATAAATATGGATATAAACATAATAAAGTGAGTAAATCAAAGATAAAAAAGCGGATACTGTAGAAAATAGTTATGTCTTTGTTATTCCTTTTTCTCATATGAAATTAATCCCTGTTTATATAAAAATATGGATATAAACATAATAAAGTGATTAAACAAAGATAAAAAAGAGGATACTGTAGAAAATAGTTATGTCTTTCTTATTCCTTTTTCTCATATGAAATTAATACCTGATTATATAAAAATATGGATATAAACATAATAAAGTGAGTAAATCAAAGATAAAAAAGAGGATACTGTAGAAAATAGTTATGTCTTTCTTATTCCTTTTTCTCATATGAAATTAATACCTGATTATATAAAAATATGGATATAAACATAATAAAGTGAGTAAATCAAAGATAAAAAAGAGGATACTGTAGAAAATAGTTATGTCTTTCTTATTCCTTTTTCTCATATGAATTTAATACCTGATTATATAAAAATATGGATATAAACATAATAAAGTTAGTCAATCAAAGATAAAAAAGAGGATACTGTAGAAAATAGTTATGTCTTTCTTATTCCTTTTTCTCATATGAAATTAATCCCTGTTTATATAAAAATATGGATATAAACATAATAAAGTGAGTAAATCAAAGATAAAAAAGAGGATACTGTAGAAAATAGTTATGTCTTTCTTATTCCTTTTTCTCATATGAAATTAATCCCTGTTTATATAAAAATATGGATATAAACATAATAAAGTGAGTAAATCAAAGATAAAAAAGAGGATACTGTAGAAAATAGTTATGTTTTTCTTATTCCTTTTTCTCATATGAAATTAATACCTGATTATATAAAAATATGGATATAAACATAATAAAGTGAGTCAGTCAAAGATAAAAAAGAGGATACTGTAGAAAATAGTTATGTATTTCTTATTCCTTTTTCTCATATGAAATTAATCCCTGTTTATATAAAAATATGGATATAAACATAATAAAGTGAGTCAATCAAAGATAAAAAAGCGGATACTGTAGAAAATAGTTATGTCTTTCTTATTTCTTTTTCTCATATGAAATTAATCTCTGTTTATATAAAAAATATGGATATAAACAAAATAAATGTGTAAATCAAAGATAAAAAAGAGGATACTGTAGAAAATAGTTATGTCTTTCTTATTCCTTTTTCTCATATGAAATTAATCCCTGTTTATATAAAAAATATGGATATAAACAAAATAAATGTGTAAATCAAAGATAAAAAAGAGGATACTGTAGAAAATAGTTATGTCTTTCTTATTCCTTTTTCTCATATGAAATTAATACCTGATTATATAAAAATATGGATATAAACATAATAAAGTTAGTCAATCAAAGATAAAAAAGAGGATACTGTAGAAAATAGTTATGTCTTTCTTATTCCTTTTTCTCATATGAAATTAATCCCTGTTTATATAAAAATATGGATATAAACAAAATAAATGTGTAAATCAAAGATAAAAAGAGGATACTGTAGAAAATAGTTATGTCTTTCTTATTCCTTTTTCTCATATGAAATTAATCCCTGTTTATATAAAAAATATGGATATAAACAAAATAAATGTGTAAATCAAAGATAAAAAAGAGGATACTGTAGAAAATAGTTATGTCTTTCTTATTCCTTTTTCTCATATGAAATTAATACCTGATTATATAAAAATATGGATATAAACATAATAAATTGAGTAAATCAAAGATAAAAAAGAGGATACTGTAGAAAATAGTTATGTCTTTCTTATTCCTTTTTCTCATATGAAATTAATACCTGATTATATAAAAATATGGATATAAACATAATAAATTGAGTAAATCAAAGATAAAAAAGAGGATACTGTAGAAAATAGTTATGTCTTTCTTATTTCTTTTTCTCATATGAAATTAATCTCTGTTTATATAAAAAATATGGATATAAACAAAATAAATGTGTAAATCAAAGATAAAAAAGAGGATACTGTAGAAAATAGTTATGTCTTTCTTATTCCTTTTTCTCATATGAAATTAATCCCTGTTTATATAAAAAATATGGATATAAACAAAATATATGTTTAAATCAAAGATAAAAAAGAGGATACTGTAGAAAATAGTTATGTCTTTCTTATTCCTTTTTCTCATATGAAATTAATCCCTGTTTATATAAAAAATATGGATATAAACAAAATAAATGTGTAAATCAAAGATAAAAAAGAGGATACTGTAGAAAATAGTTATGTCTTTCTTATTCCTTTTTCTCATATGAAATTAATCCCTGTTTATATAAAAATATGGATATAAACATAATAAAGTGAGTGAATCAAAGATAAAAAAGAGGATACTGTAGAAAATAGTTATGTCTTTCTTATTCTTTTTTCTCATATGAAATTAATACCTGATTATATAAAAATATGGATATAAACATAATAAAGTGAGTAAATCAAAGATAAAAAAGAGGATACTGTAGAAAATAGTTATGTCTTTCTTACTTCTTTTTCTCATATGAAATTAATACCTGATTATATAAAAATATGGATATAAACATAATAAAGTGAGTCAATCAAAGATAAAAAAGAGGATACTGTAGAAAATAGTTATGTCTTTGTTATTCCTTTTTCTTATATGAAATTAATCCCTGTTTATACAAAAATATGGATATAAACTTAATAAATTGAGTAAATCAAAGATATAAAAGAGCATACTGTAGAAAATAGTTATGTCTTTCTTATTCCTTTTTCTCATATGAAATTAATCCCTGTTTATATAAAAAATATGGATATAAACAAAATAAATGTGCAAATCAAAGATAAAAAAGAGGATACTGTAGAAATTAGTTATGTCTTTCTTATTCCTTTTTCTCATATGAAATTAATCCCTGTTTATATAAAAATATGGATAAAAAAAATAATAAATTGAGTAAATCAAAGATAAAAAAGAGCATACTGTAGAAAATAGTTATGTCTTTCTTATTCCTTTTTCTCATATGAAATTAATCCCTGTTTATATAAAAATATGGATATAAACATAATAAATTGAGTAAAGCAAAGATAAAAAAGAGCTTACTGTAGAAAATAGTTATGTCTTTCTTATTCCTTTTTCTCATATGAAATTAATCCCTGTTTATATAAAAAATATGGATATAAACAAAATAAATGTGTAAATCAAAGATAAAAAAGAGGATACTGTAGAAAATAGTTATGTCTTTCTTATTCCTTTTTCTCATATGAATTTAATACCTGATTATATAAAAATATGGATATAAACATAATAAAGTTAGTCAATCAAAGATAAAAAAGAGCATACTGTAGAAAATAGTTATGTCTTTCTTATTCCTTTTTCTCATATGAAATGAATCCCTGTTTATATAAAAATATGGATATAAACATAATAAAGTGAGTCAATCAAAGATAAAAAAGAGGATACTGTAGAAAATAGTTATGTCTTTCTTATTCCTTTTTCTTATATGAAATTAATCCCTGTTTATATAAAAATATGGATATAAACATAATAAAGTGATTAAATCAAAGATAAAAAAGAGTATACTGTAGAAAATAGTTATGTCTTTCTTATTCCTTTTTCTCATATGAAATTAATACCTGATTATATAAAAAATATGGATATAAACAGGAAAGAGATAAAGGAAAGAATGTGAAGATAGATACAGGTAAAGGATGAGATAAGTATTGGGTCAGGAATAAACAGATAATGTTAGTTGTTATCACCATTGCAAGTTCCACTAGTTATCTAGTACTAATAATTTTGGCAGTAATAATCCTGTTTCTAAAAATATTTATTATTATTATTATTATTATTATTGTTGTTGTCATTGCTGTATTTATTTATGGTGTAACATTAATGAGTAAATAGGTGGTAACTGTTTGGTGAGTGAGACATGTCGCTTTATATTGTCATGGCTGGACAAGGCTTCAGTGATGTCATAGTTTTAAACAAAGCCACACTCACCATCATTACTATTGCATTGTGGAAAAAGAATGTCCTGTTCTCTGCTTCAGAGTAAATATAAATTTTATTTCTAGAACCTAGTGGGTTTGTTTTTATTTTAATTTTTAATAAGAGATTTTATGTATTTGCTTTTTACAACAAAAGTTTAATAATCATGCCTGTGAGCCCAAAACATCTGAAACCACAAGAAAAAAATGTTTTTATCTCAATGTTAAACCAATTTTTGTCATTGAAATTGACTTATTTTCTTGCTTTTTTTTTTGTGAATACTCTTATTACTGATCTTTCTATTTTAAACTAACCATAATATCAAAAAATGACAGAAATATTTTTGTACTTAAAAAATACCAAATATTTTTTTATAAATAGAAAGTTTAACTCAAAAGAGGAGATGTTGAAAAGTTCTCAGTCTAACTTACTAATAATGAATAAACAGAAGATAGAAATAACTATGGTTTTCAGCACACACACACACACACACACACACACACACACACACACACACACACACACACACACACACAGATAGAGAAAAAAATTAACCTAATGCCAATAAATAGTGCATAAATGATTTTTAACTCAATATAAAAATAACTAAACTGAGAAAATTGGCAGTCAATTGCTGAAAACTCTTGAACAGTGCACTGAATGATTACAATTAAGTCTTGTTTATGAAACTCTGGAGTCAGTGTACTGAATATAATATCAATCAGCTGATAAATTTAATATTTGGATTAATACTCTCTCTCTCTCTCTCTCTCTCTCTATCTATATATATATATATATATATATATAAATGCAAATGGGTTTTTTTTCTTTCTAACAGGTACTTGATGTTTTGTGCTTATACGGCATTTGTTTCTTTTTTTATCCCCCATCTCTGCCTTTAGAAGATGTTCTCTTCTGGGTGTTCAAGACGATTAAATTATAGTTAAGTTAGCGCCAGTTCTAGTGATTTAGTTTCTTATAACTGGTGTTAGTTTCACTGTGATTAGTATTATATATATATATATATATATATATATATATAAATCCAGGTAAAGAGGACCCAAGGTTTTACGATTTTGAGTTCCCTGGCATTTATTTTTTATAAACAGTGCTCAATACTATAAACCTTGGTGGTGATGGGCTTATGGTAGTAAGAAATGCCACAAATTTTAAAATAGATAAAATTAGAAAGATGATACATAAAGAATTTAAAAACCTTAATTTAAAAGTGACTGTTAAAACAAATATAAAAAAAAATAGATTTCCTCGATGTAACCTTAGATCTGGAGAAGGATATAGACCAACCATATAAAAAAAACAAACACCAATCCTTTATATATCCACCTGAAATCTAACCACCCTCCATCTGTTATTAAACATGTACCCTCATCAATAGAATACAGAATTAGTAGAAATTGAGCAAATGAAGAAGTATTTAATAAGCATAGCAATTTTTATAACACTACCTTAAAAAATAGTGGATATAAAAACCCAGATATTAAATATGTAAAAGGGAAAAGCAATCCCCGAAGAAGAAATAGGAATAGAAATATTATTTGGTACACACCCCTTTTCAATCAAATGATTAGTAATAAATTGGGGAAGAAATTCCTCGTGTTAAGAAACACTTCCCGGAAAAGAATCCATTAAGTAAGATCTTCAATAAAAATACTATCAAATTAAGTTACAGCTGTATGAACAATCTGGAAAAAATCATAAAAAATCACAATAATAATATTTTTAAAAATTTTAACAAAATTAATAAGAACAAGCTAATAACAGAAAATTTAGACAAGAAAAAGTGTAATTGTAGAAGTCCTATAGATTGCCCACTAGAAAACAGGTGCCTAATGGAATCAATTGTCTATCAATGTAAAATATCTTCAGAGGAAAACCCTAGTAATGTAAAGATTTATCTAGGTAGTACTAAGAACTCTCTAAAAAAACGGATTTATCAACACACGTCTTTATTTAATAATAATAAGTACAGAAATAGAACATCCCTATCAAAATATGATTGGTATCTAAAGGAAACAAAAAAAAAACACCTACATTAAAGTGGAAAATTCTAAAAGAAGCTAAAACATATAATTCTTTAAGTGACCCATGCTTGTTGTGTCTCTACAAAAAATTATATATTATTAAATCTCTTAAGAATAAAAAATCTATTAAATAAATGTTATGAAATAAATGTCATATGTAGACACTGCAAAATGTTCACCTTAGAATATAGATAAAAAAAATTTATATTAATTAATATGCATCTACATAATAATTTGATTAAGAAAAATAATAACTGACAATAAATTAAAATAAGTAAATTAGTATATAAAATTTTTTATAATAAATAAATAGATATTAAAAGATGGGACTTTGGAGAGGATGCCACCTTGTAGAAAATGTGAATTTGTTACGGCATTTGATAAGGTAGAAGTAAAAAGACCCGTTTTTTTTGGAATACATACGAAGCATTTTGGAGAAATAAACGATCACACAAAGCAATGTTTTCCTTTAATTTCTGTTGCACTCTGTGTGTCAATTGAAATTTTTATTCACATATCAAGGCGTTAGATCTTGATCTACCAGTGACTCAATTTAGGTTGAGTTTGGGTGAAGTGTCTTGGAGAAATGCATAAAAGTGTGCAAAAGACTACCCAAAATTATGTTTGTTGTTGATTTTCGATGAAACCTGTACACTGATTCAAAAAATCTTTGTGTACATCAAATGTTCGGACCATGATCTACAAGTTACCCGGTTTTGGTTAAATTCACATAAGGCGTTTTGGATAAGAAGAGTTTGTAGATTTGTATTGGTGATTTCTGCCGTACCCTGTGAATTGAATTGAAAAATTTTAGTGTACATCAAAGGTTCATGTCTTGATCAACAAGTAACCCAATTTTGGTTGAAATCAGACCAAGGGTTTCAGAGGAGTAGTGTTAGTTAGAATGGAGGGACACACAAACACACACACGCACATAGGCAGACATATCCATTTTTATATATATAGATTTTGACAGTAATCTTTCTCTTGTGTCATTGAATGCAATGAGCAAGGAACATTTTATAAGTTTTTATTCAGTTTTCTAATTTCTTTACAGTTTTTCTTTCATGAGGACTAAAAGAATATAAAGATTGTCCTAAGCATTTTCACCCAGTTTATTAGCCATTTTCAAAGGGTTTGTTATTTTTATATTTTTCTGTGTTTATTTTATAAGCTATGTTGTATAAAAGTAATAATGTAATATAACAATCTGGCCCCACCCGAGAAGGCTGATGCAAGCGGGGGTGTTTCCGGTCGTTGAAAGGAACAGATGTTTGTTTGACCTTATTTCCGGCAGTAGCGGAAATGGCTACAGAGGCAAACAGAACAGGTGTCTCTGAGAATTACGTGGGCATGCGTGGGCGAGGCAAAATCCGGAAGTCCCGGTTTGGAGATTATAAAAAGACCTCGGCGCACGGATTTCACCAGACAGAGAGACAGACCAGACCAGAGTAGCAGTAGAGAGAGAGAGAGACACAACAGATACGACGACACTCCCGTCAACCCTTAGAAGCGCGCTCTCTCACTCTCTGTTCCCTAGGCTACACGGGTCATCGTCATTAATAAAAATATATTTTATATTTTTATATATATACGTGGTTAATTGTCGATGTAACTGGAACCAGCATTTTTAGGCATAACAGACCGTCATTTGGTGCCTAAGTGACTTGCTGTTTTGAGACAACAAAACAGATAGATACGAGCTGGTTACCACGGCGACGATTGAAAATTCAACGGACTTAAAACTACCAGATAGAAAGAAAAAAAGAAGACGAAAATATATAGCAGCCACGCGACTATGGACGTCAGCCAAGGTAGGTGACTCTTTGATTTGATAGTGTGTGTGTTTTCTGCTCGTGTTTATAAGTCTAGTAGAAAAAAAAAATGCATACTTTTGCCGATCTGACCCGAGAATTGAGAAATGTGTCGAACACATTAAAGGTAGAATGGAGGGGGTGTAGGACTACATGTAGAGAGTAGCGGAGAGCGCATAGGTTTGGGGTTGACGGGAGGAAGAAGTTGAGATATTTACCTATCTGTAAGTATAAAACGTCTGAGTTAATGATTTATTTTTGTTGTTAATATTTTACCATATATGTGAAGTGAGTTTACTGGTATGTTGCTTAATTTATCTTACTTTTATTGAGTAAGTGAAATGTAAAATCATGTAAAGGAAGTTTCTTCTACTCTTTAAAGTGGATAATTGGATTAACTTGTTGATAACAATGTTTTCGTTGGGTTGTGCAGTGTTAGTTTTTTTTTTTTTGATTTCTTTTCAATGACTGTACACTACAAAATGATTTACATTTCTATGGTTGTGAATTATGCTTTTGTGCAGGTTCCCATCAATTCAACATCCTCTGTGAATTTTCATTTATGTGACTTGGGAAATATCTTTTGAAGATATATTAATTTCTGAAAACTTTATATTGACACGGATAGACCTGCAGATTCCACAGTTGATCGGAACAAAAAGAAAGATACAAACGTGGAAAATTATTAATAGTATCTAAAGCATAAAGTAAATTATACGTCTCTGGTTCAGTGGGTTGGTCCCCAATTACGCAGAAATTTCCCAATTTTTCAGTGGACACCATGCCAGTAGAATTGCGCGATATGGAGGAGATTCCTATCTGCAAACTAGTAAATACCTTGGAACAGATAAATATGGAGAGATTTAGTGAAGGATGTGAGGAACTCCCGAGGAGGTTGACGATAGGGATCATTGCTGGCGTGGTCGGCGTTATGATAATCCTTGGAATAATAGCTAGGAAGCGGATTTTTAAGTGTAAAAGAAGCAACAGTGCTTCGGGAAAGGAAATTGAGTTATCCGTTGTGAATAGTACTCCGGGGTCAACGGGTGTTCGGCACTCGGGTGTCTCTGCGTTGGGCAGAGGGATGTCGGCAGGTCAGATATGCTTGGATTCGAGTCCGGAGGAGGTAGTTCAAGGAATGGAAAACATTGTACAAACTAAGGAACTACGAGTCACGGGTCCATTTTTTTAAACTAAATTAATATAGATGAAACCTCTAATCCTCCACAAATAAATTGCATGCGGATTAACGTTGGAATCAGGGTAATTTTCTTCATTTTCTATTGAACATTTCTCGGTCAGACTATGAATGATATGTACGGCAGATAATGACCATTTTTTCTGTGTTCAAACATAGTATGTTTGAAATTAAATTAAATTAAATGAGGTTACATGTGTAACAATAAACTCGAGCAGAGGCACGCATGGTGTTGGTCAAAGGTCATTTACTCGATGTTAGTTTAGAAACTGGGGCGTGGTCACCGCCTATAATCATGTTGTTATGCATCGAGGAGTCTACGCTTATGGACAGAGTCGAGAAAGAAAATGAACATTTTTAAGAACTTTGCCCAATTCTGTGAAAATGGATATTAAAAAAAAAAAAAAAAAAGAAAAAAAAGAACAATGAAACATCGAGCTGGTAGAACAATTTTCAAGATGGACACGAACATTGTTGGGTTGCCGATGTAGGCTCCCCTATATATTTTTTTTGTTGTTTTTTTGTTTCGGCATGCACATGTTTGTTGTTTTGGCGTGCACATGTTTTATACAATTGTCGGGCTTGTGTGACATGGGGAGGAGAGTGAGGGTGTTGTGCTTAAAATGTTCTTAGGTGAACATTTTGGAAAATGGGAGGGCGAGGAATGTAATATAACAATCTGGCCCCACCCGAGAAGGCTGATGCAAGCGGAGGTGTTTCCGGTCGTTGAAAGGAACGGATCTTTGTTTGACCTTATTTCCGGCAGTAGCGGAAATGGCTACAGAGGCAAACAGAACAGGTGTCTCTGAGAATTACGTGGGCATGCGTGGGCGAGGCAAAATCCGGAAGTCCCGGTTTGGAGATTATAAAAAGACCTCGGCGCACGGATTTCACCAGACAGAGAGACAGACCAGACCAGAGTAGCAGTAGAGAGAGAGAGACACAACAGATACGACGACACTCCCGTCAACCCTTAGAAGCGCGCTCTCTCACTCTCTGTTCCCTAGGCTACACGGTTCATCGTCATTAATAAAAATACAACTTATATTTATATATATATGCGTGTTTGTTGTCGATATACAACAATAATAATTCTAAGGTGTACTGGAAAGGAGTAGCAGTAATTCTACGCTGAGGTACCTTTAAAACATTGCCAACATGTTCCATCCAGTTTCAAAGAAAATTAAATTCAGCCTTGGCTTAAACTGTTTTATATAAAGTGCTTCTATTATCTTTCTACATCTTTTACAATTAGATATTATTAGAATGACAGTGTTTTTTACAAGGATTTGTTTTAAAGGCACCATAACTATATACAATTATGAACTGGAGAAAAGGACAACATCAGTGAAAAGCTGTTATCAATGAGAAAATCAGAGTTTCAAACTTGACATTTGTAAATAATAACAATGTACAAATAATTCAGGAATTGATTTGATACTGTCTAAAATTGTAAGAAACCAATATTTCTAATTCTTGACAAATGTCATGAAGGTCTAATGAATGTTACTTTACAAAAATTATTGCTTCTCCCACCCTAGAAAATTTTTCTCTATTTTTTATGAGTGGACCAGTTAACTTTATTAGCTCTAATTTAAAGGTAGGAAGGTACGACAAAATTTGAAACATCTAATCTAAATCTAATCTAAACTTATTTATAAATGGAACTTTGTTTGTGTGTGTCTGTGTGTGTGTGTCCATTACCTATAGACTCTGAAACAGCTGAACTGATTTTCTTGAAAATTTACACAGTCGTACTATAAGCGTCTGCGAGTGTTCTTAGCTAGGTTTTGTGTCGAGGTACCCCTGATAAACATTGAAAATCGATAAGCAAAAAATCGGGTTATAGAAGGAGTGGCCCGATTTTAATCAAATTTGATACACTCATAGACAAAGACATAAGAAATGATATTCATAAGTTACAAGGTTGCAGTTCTTACAATAGTGCAGAAAATCGATAATATATATATATATAAAAGGCAAGATGTTTGTGTGTGTGTGTGTGTGTGTGTGTGTGTGTGTGTGTGTGTGTGTGTGTGTGTTTATCTGCCTGTATGTCTGTATTTCTTTCAGCCCTTTTATTTTAGTTTTGCTTCGGGTTTGGCTCTAAGTAGGTTTAATTGTAGTTCTTAGTCTCAGCCATAATACCATTTACTCAGAGGACTTATTTAGCCTTCAAAATTCAGTTTACGACGAAAAAAACTTATTTGATATTGATACCAGGAAATCAAAATTTGACTTCTATCCATTCATTTTTCTTTCAGTCTATGGTTTCGCTTTAACTGGAAGAAACTATTGCTTTTTAGTCTTTTGTGCCAATATCCAAAGAGTCTGAACTCCAGGACCATGGATTAGTTTTAAAGCTTTCATTACACCCGAGCAATGCCAGACTATACTGCTAGCTATTCTGTATTTAAATTCTGATAAGTTAGTGTGGTTTTGTGATAGGAACCTGTCTGTCGTATCCCCCAACCAAAATAAGGAACTGACTTTTCTTTTTATAATTCGGGTTAACTCTGTACAAGTCTCAAGAGCCACTTGAGGTAAAGAGTTATGGCATCAGAGGTACAGTTTATGGGGATATGTGAGGAAGATAATGATCAACTCTCAACTTGCACAGGTTAGAATCTACCTGTACAGGGGAGCATTCAGCAGATTGTAGAAGGAAGTTGCTCAAGTGAAATTTATATCTCACCAATGAAATATGAAGGGAATGAGGTTGGTTCGTGTGGCATGGCTGATCTTAGCCATGAAGGTTAGGGCTAGTTGAACTAAGAAATGTTTGTCTGAACACTTTCCAGAGAAATAGTGATGGAACAGCAAGAGGCTTGCAAGGTTTGGTGGGAAAGGGGTTGCAGGGTGGAAAATATTTCATCACTCACAATGAAGTGAAAACACTTTTGGACTCTATAGAAAATAGAAAAAAAGACTGGGCAGCTCCTGCCCAACTTTTGCAGCAGTTCTTCATTTTCAGTTTGATCTGACTTCCATAAATGTAGTGGATAGCAGAAGTCTGATGATTACTGGACCAGGGAATTGATCATTTTTCTAGCATCTTCAGTGATGGAGGTTTCAGTTGAGGAATGGGTTGAGTTTAAGTCCAGAAAGACATTCAAGGTATGAGAGAAAATTTATTCATTGTGATATGAAAATTCAGTTTGGTCAGTGATGATAGGACATCACTAGTTTAGTTTTTGAGGCATTGAATGCAACCAGACAGTTTTTTCCTGACTTTTGCATTGAATGTGATCAGACAGTATTTCCTGACTTTTGCATTGAATATGAGCAGTCTGTTTTTCCCTGACTTTTGCATTTAATGTGAGCAGTTAGTTTTTCCCTAACTTTGGCATTGAATGTGATGAGACAGTTTTTCCTTGACTTTTGCATTGAATGTGATGAGACAGTTTTTCCCAGACAGTTTTTCCCTGAATTTTGCCTTTTCTAACATCTTGAGTATTTTGCACATACAATGAAAGGAAAGCAATATAGAATTTGTATTAGAAGTGTTATTCTACAAAAAACCTGAAGGCTTAAGGAAGTTGATATTAGCAGAATTGCTCATACTGACATGCAAATGGTTTGGTGGATAAAAAATCATCAAAGGAGTTAAGAAATAGGCTGGGTATTGCCAATATAACAGATGTGATGCATCAAGCAATACTTAAATGGTTTTGGCATATTGAGAGAATTGACATAGAAAATCTGGTCATCAATTGTAGGTTTATTGAGGTTGATGGCCAAAGAGGGATAGGTAGACCATGTAAAATATGGACCCAGCTTATCAATGACAATTTAAGAAAATAGAGATTACAGCCAAGCCTTAAACAAAATTGGGCAGCCTCGAAAAAAACCATAAAAAAAATCTTATCCAACCCATGGAAATGGACATTAAACAATGATGATAATGACAATGAGCTGTGAATAATCCACAGTTAAAATTTCATTAAATCAACTAGTTAGTTAAGTGCCATACATGATACACGCTTTGGGTGATCACGTCTCAAAAGAGACATGACTGACTGGGCAGAAGATTATCCTGAAGTAAGTTGCCATTGCTTTCTGTGGTAGACTGGTTGCCAGCCAAGGCTATAGAACCCAATCTGTCCTATTATTTAACTCATAACTGGAGGAAAGAGACGGATTAATACCTTTCCCAAGGGTATTTGTGCATAAGTAAATGCAAGGAATTTAACTGGAATTCGAACTCAGCACCCCGATTTGTCATTCCGAGTTGATATTCACTGCACCACAACGCACATCATGCAAATCAACTAACCAAATCTAAAATCTCTTGTTGGGTCAAAAGTGTTTGATTGTCTTATAAGAAGGAATATATTATACAACCTGCAGGTAAATATTTTTAACAAAATCAACAAAGTAATTACAGGAATATAGAAATCTCATTACAATTCTAATTTTAGTTTTGCTTTATCTTATTATTACTTGTGGAGTGAAGTAATAACTGGAGAGGGAAGAATTTAGTTACATAACTGAATTTAAATTATGTCTTCTAATATCTTCAGTGACTTGATTAGCCACTGTTTTTGCCTGTCAAGTTTTCTAGGATAATCAAGGCGAATTTGTTTTTCATTGCAAATCTATACTGCTTGCTTAACAGATGTAGAATGCAAAAACAACCTGTGATGAAGGCAGCCATAGTTGTCTCCCTCCTGAATTACTCTGCTATAAAAGTGATGGTTGAACCTCATATGTTTCTTTGAGTAAACCTTCATTGCAAGTTTAAAATGTTTCCTATTTTCTTTTCACAACCCAAACAAGAAGCTGATTAAAATTCATAATATAAATATTTAATTTAACAAATTTGAACAACTTATATATATGAATTTACTTGAGCCACAAGATTAGCAACTAGGTCCCACCCTTTTACTGTGAAACCAATAAAATGTAAATGCAAATTCTACTCTAGCAGCTTCTTTTCTTGCACTTCCCACCCGTGGAATTCCCTTCCATTTACTTGCTTCCCTGACTGAGAATTTAAATATAAAGTCAATAGTCATCTCATATCTCACTAACCTGCATCCTCTCTCTTATGCTCCTTTCTTCGTCCACTCCACTCTCATCAGTATTCTCATCCTTCTCTTACCCACTTCCTGACACCCCCTATAACTTGTCGCTCTTTCTCATAACTTTCCTCCGATGTAACCTCCTGCAAAACAGTGGCAGTAAAATGCCTTGCATTTATGATTATAAAAAAAAAAAATAACTTGCAATTATTATATCTACTACTGTTTGAGTACCAAAACATTAGACAAAAGAAAAACTCGTCAAACATTAATAATGATAATGCTTCATCGAATAAATTGTGAAAATTTGTGTAATTGTTCTTGCTTGCTAATTTTCATACATACTTTTTCAATGATAGTGTTCTCAGCACAATGATAAAAACAATCCTATACAGCTGCATGGATTTTCCCGTACGTTTACTTTGCTGTTGTCAAACAGGTAAAAAATTCTACAGGTAACTAATTTCTTGTGAATTTTTTCACATGAAGTCAGAAAAATGAACTGACATGATGCTCTGTCAACGTGAAAATATTTAACCTTCATGTCCACAAAAAAAAAAAAAAAAAAAAAAAAAAAAAATGGTGTGTATCAAAAGAATGGTTATTCCTTTGATACCACTATTACTGGAGACACTTTGGACTCTCAAAATGTTTATTGTTTTAAAATGCTATGATTAGAATTTTAATAAAACTCAAACATTTGAAAGTGGATTTATACATTTTTTAATTCTTAAGAATTGACAACAAAGATATTAAACACTATTTATTTGATAGATTTAATAAAAAAAAAACTTGTTTTCATAGTTATTTATTAAATGATAGATAATAAATATTGCATTGTAATCAGTTTATACATTTTGATAATTTTGTAATTTTTATAAATTTTTGTATAAAAAGATTTCTTTTCAAATGTATTTCTTTATAAAATAGTAAACATTCCTAAATCAACATGCAAAAAACCACCAAACATAATTTCTACTAGACATACACATACGCACACACTCTTACGAATATACATTATCCATTAATATATTTCAAAGTCATATTTCTTATTCCTATGAATCTAAACTTATTTGTAAATGGAACTTTGTCTGTGTGTATATGTATGTGTATGTGTGTGTCTGTGTGTCCGTTACCTATAGACTCTGAAACGGCTGAAACAATTTTCTTGAAAATTTACACAGTTGTACTATAAGCATCTGCAAGTGTTCTTAGCTAGGTTTTGTGTTGAGGTACCCCCGATAAATATTGAAAATTGATAATCGAAAGAATCAGCTTATAGAAAGAGTGGTCTGATTTTAATCAAATTTGATATACTCACAGACAAAGACATAAGAAACGGTATTCAGAAGTTTCAAGGTTGCAGTTCTTACAATAGTGCAGAAAATTTGATATCAATACCAGGAAATCAAAATTTGACTTATATCCATTCATTTTTCTTTCAGTCTACGGTTTCGCTTTAAATGGAAACAACTATTGCTTTTTAGTCTTTTGTGCTAACGTCCAAAGAGTCTGAGCTCCATGACCATGGATTAGTTTTAAAGCTTTCATTACACCCGAACAACACCGTGCTATACTGCTAGTATATATTAAATAAAAATGAGTATAGAATTAAATAACCTATATGGATAAAATATTATTCAAAAACATTTCTTAAAAGAAATAGTAAATACATAAAAACATTCCAAAATCAACATAAAAAAAATCATGAAACGTAACGTCTACTACACACACACACACACACACACACACACACACACACACATATGGATATACATTATCATCTGAATCTCACATAGACATGCAAGAATTATTATACACTTATATACAAAAGGTAACACTTATGATTTTTCAGTTAAGCTTTGAATCTGTTAAGTTATCGGAATTTTGAAAGGATGCATTGTCTATCCTTGAATTTGGAATACCATAAGTTATACTAATGTTTAACAAGTCGAAAGTATATGAAACCTGATTAACCAATGAATATCAAGCAACACAAAAATAAAAATACCAAAAATTTTTCTTTTACTGTTTCTCTCATTTTCTGATGAAATTTTAATAAAAGTGAAACATTAAATTAAATAAATATTTATAGATATTTTCTATTTGTTTCTTATCCTAAAATGGTAAATAATAACAATATGGATATTAAATGGGGGATTAATTTTATATTACAATCAATATATAAACTGATCACTCTTTTTGGGGCCATGGTAGTAAATCATACATATTGCTTTTTACTTAGTTCACATATGTTTATAATCTGAGGGAATCAGAAGTGCATATGCTAATAGCAGTGTTAAGGGAATAACTGTTCTTTGGATATACCATTTTTTGTAGGCATGAAGGTTAACCTTGATCACACTGTATGTGACTTCATTTGCTGTACAAAAATTTTATCATGGCGCTGAAGGTGACTGATCCCTGACCAATAGTGTGTTTCAATTTCATGGTTGTATTGTCATATCCTTCTATGGCAACAGAAAACAACTTTGAGTGAAATTAACAATAAGGATATTGAAAGTGAGGGGATATGAGAAAGAATGCAGTGGAAAGAGAACTTTTTTATTATAATCATATTGCCGCAAACAAGGCATTTTACTAACACTGTTTTGCAGGGGGTTACATAGAAGGAAAGTTACGAGGAAGAGTAACAGGTTACAATTTGTGTCGGGAAGTGGGTAAGAGAAGGATGAGAATACTGATGAGAGTGAAGTGGACAGAGAAAGGATCATGAGAGAGAGGATGCAGGTTAGTGAGATAGGAGATGACTATTGACTTTACATTTAAATTCTTGGAGATTATAGCTGTCAGGGAAGAAAGTAAATGGAAGGGAATTCCACAAGTGGGAAGTGCGAGAAAAGGAACTGCTGAAGTAGAATTTGCATTTACATTTTATTGGTTTCACAGTAAAAGGGTGGAACCTAGTTGCTAATCCTGTGGTTTGAGGAAATTCATATATAGGGGGCACCGGTGAGCTAAGTTCATCGGAGCAGAAGCCGTGAAAATATTTGTAGAAGAGACACATTGCGCCGGTGAGAAAGTGACTGTATCTAAGCTGCCAAGTTGGGTTCAATCACATTATAGATTCTCCGTTGGATTTTGTCAAGGACACCTAGGTGGATAGCAGAAGCACCCAACCAGATATGGCAGCAGTATTCAATATTCAACTTATACTAATAAGTGGTAAAGGTAAATCATGTCTTTTTCAATTCATGGTTGATTAAACAAGATTTTCCTGTAGTAGATTTTCACTTTTTTCTGTGATAGACTGGTTACCAACCAAGGCTATAGTATACAGCATATCCTGCTATACAATCCATAGCTTGGAGAAGAAGAGATGAATTCATTTTCCAAGGGTATTTGCACATAAGTGAATATAATGAACGAGAGTGGAATTTGAACTCAGCGCTTTGATTTCTCATTCTGAGTTGGTATCCATTACTCCATAATGCACATCCTGGGTTAATTATAGGTTTCTTAAAAAATTCAGGATATGCTCTATACTATAGCCTTGGTTGGCAACCAGTCTATCACAGAAAAAAATGAAAACCTACTGCAGGAAAATCTTCTGTTTAATCAACCATGAATTGAAAAAGACATGATTGCCAAAGTGTGTATTATATATTGCACTTAATTAACTGATGATTAATATAAGATTTTAGTTTTAATTTTATAACCACTAAAATTATAAAAATTAATATCAGATTTCATGGTTAACATTAATTAATTAAAGAAATAAAGGACAATACTTAATTTGTAAACTTCAGACGATATAGGCAATTAAAAAGTGAATTGATGAAAACAAACACCCACCTTATACCCAATCAAAAGGTTGGGGGTTACCCTCTGGATATTTTTAAGAATTGACTAAAACTTGAAATTTGTGTGCTTTTTCAAAACTAATTTACTAGGTCACTTTCTTTTCCTGAAAGTTTTTATCATATATTCAATAATATTAATAACAAAATTAATACATTGTTGTTTTTATTGATTTGCAGGTTATTCAAAGTCAGAAAATATTTTTAGATTGTCAAAATTTTTTTGGTATAATAATGATTTAGTGATACACGTCTTACTAATTAACCCATAACTGGGGAGAGCCTAATCAGAAATTTATAAACGAAAAAAATTACAATGTGGATATAAAATGGGGGATCAATTTTATATTACAATCAATATATAAACTGATCCCTCTTTTTGTGGCTATGCTAGTAAATAAATCTAAAAAGCATGCCTGTGTAGCTAATCAGGGATTGATTGTTTGATTGATTGGTTTTGTATGGCTTATTTAAAGCCTGGTTATTTAAAATCAGAAAATATTTTTAGATTTTTTGAGATAATAATGATTTAGTAATACAAATCTTACTCATTAACCCATAGCTGGGAAAGAAGAGGTAGATTCATACCTTTCTCATGGATATTTGCATGTAAGTAAATATAACAAACCCAAAAGAAATTGAAACTCAGTTATCTAATTAACAATTCCAAGACATTATTCCTTACACCTCCCACACACCCAAGCCTATAGCACCTGGTATTCCTAAAAGATCATCCATCTAGGTACTGGCCATGTTCGACATTGCTTAACTTTGGTGACTGTTCAGGAATCAGTATTTCAATATAATATGGCTGTAGGCATAAAATTAACACATTACTGCATTTCGTTAAAATTTTATCTCTTGTTGTCTAATATACCTTTCTGGCTAATTGTAATCTTAAAATGGGCAGATTTTAAATTTGAGGTAACCCCTTCTTTAAAGAATTGGATAGTAGGCACTAATGGATAAAATAGTTTCAGCATCCTAGCTTTGTGGGAATTAATTAAATCAAAGAAATTTTGAAAGTTACTAATTATTAAATCCAGAGGATGGACCCCAAACTTTGGGCTTGATGGCAATCAAGACCATAGAGCCTACATGCCTTCACTGCAGTAAATAGTGAATGCCGTAATCTTTTTCAAGGCTGTATTGTATGCACTTCACCAGGGTTACATATTGTTTTGAATTCAAAGTTTTCCTTCTAGACTGGTCACCCATCCAGGTATTGATATTGCTTAACTTTGGTGATCAGATGAGAACTAGTGTTTCAGCATGATATAAACCTTAACAAAGACGAACAATAAATTGGTACTAAATTTACTTAAATTTATTTTATTCCTGCTTTTATTTCAAGAGACAGATCCAACATAACTGGAGTATTGCTGTCCCATCAGAGCCAAAACTGCCCAAATTTTTTTTATAATCATCTTGACCCAAGCAAGGCATTTTATTGCCATTGTTTTGCAGGTGGTTATATAGGAGGAAGGTTATGAGAAAAAGTGACAGGTTATAGGGGTGTCAGGAAGTGGGTAAGAGAAAGATGACTGCAGCCATAAAGTGAGGGATCAATTTATGTATTGTTTGTAATACAAAATTGATCCCCCACTTTTTATTTACAGAATAATATCTTGTCTGTTGATAAGCCATAGAAAACAAATGAATCAATCAATGAAATACTGATTAGTTGCACATGCATGTCTTTTAGATTTATTTACATTCTCTGGAATATAAATGTATAGAATTTTTTTTTATAATCATATCGCCCCAAGCAAGGCATTTTATTGCAGGGGGTTACATAGGAGGAAAGTTATGAGAAACAGTGACAGGTTATAGAAGGTGTCAGGAAGTGGGTAAGAGAAGGATGAGAATACTGATGAGAGTGAAGTGGATGGAGAAAGGAGCATGAGAGAGAGGATGCAGGTCAGTGAGATAGGAGATGACAATTGATTTTACATGTAAATTCTTGGAGATTATAGCTGTCGAGAAAGCAAGTAAATGGAAGGCGAAAAGTGCGAGAAAAGAAGCTGCTGGAGTTGAATTTGTGTTTAGAATTTATTGGTTTCACAGTAAAAGGGTGGGACCTAGTTGCTATTCTTGTGGCTCGAGTAAATTTATATATAGGGGGCACCAGTGAGCTAAGTTCATAAGAGCAGAAGCTTACATTCTTATATTATAGCTTTGACTGAGTTCAAAAGTATTTGCATAGCCTTGTGAGTGATGGAATGTTTTCCATCCTTCAACCCCTTTTCCACAGACAAAACATTACTAGTCTTTCACTGCTCTACCACTATTTTCATGGCAGATGTTTGAGTACACTGGAACGAGAAATTGGGAAGCCGAGTTCGAATTCCAGTCGAATGCCTTGCATTCACTTACGCGCAAATACCCTTGGGAAAGGTATTAATTCATCTCTTCCCCCCAGTTATGGGTTAAATAATAGGACAGATTGGGTTCGGTAGCCTTGGTCAGCAACCAGTCTACCGCAGAAAGCAATGGCAACCTACTGCGGGATAAATTTCTGCCCAGTCAGTCATGTCTCGAAAGAGACATGATCGCCCAAGTGTGTATCACGTATGGAAGTTAACTTATATTCCTTGATTGCACAAGTTCAAACCTTCACAGCTAGGACCTGCCATTCCACATACACTGAATCAACTCATTTTCATATTCCACTGTTGAGAAGCATTTTCCATTCAAACAGCAACTTACCTACAAATGTGGAACAAACTCCTGAGCTAGTGCTTCTCTGTTCATTGCAATCTTAACTTCCTCAAGTCAACCTTTATTCATCATACATATCCTCATGATAGAAAACCCTTGCTCCTTCCCTATACATTCTTACAACATCCCCAACATACGAGAGAGAGAATAATTCAAGAACAAGAATTAAGAAAACAATTTTGTGTTGGTTGGTTTGTTTTTATGGCATATCAACCTCGGTGGGTCATTTATTTCTAACTAAATTTTTTTTATTTACTGCTGATAATACCTTTTTCTTTCAACAATTTATTGTTGTTTTTATATAAGTTTTGTGTCTAGTAATATTTTTTTTTTTTGAGTATCAAGATTCAATGGGATTTGTTTTTAAGGGCAGGGTCCCCAAGCCCTATCCTTGTTATTTAACCCATAACTGGAGGGAAGGGACGGATTAATACCTTTCCCAAGGGTACCAGTGCTTAAGTGAATGCAGAGTATTCAACTGGAATTTGAACTCGGCTCACCGATTTCTCTTTCCGAGCCGATATCCACTGCACCACAACGCATATCTGTCACTAAACGCTTACAGCACCTGGTATTCCCAAGTGGTCACCCATCTAAGTACTGACCAGGCTCAACGTTGCTTAACTTCGGTGATCGAGTGAGAACTGGTGTATTCAATGTGATATGGCCATAAGCCTAAGAAAACAAAAGATGATGATTGATATTGCATTCAAATTTTTGAAGAGATCAAATTTTTTTTTTGACTTTTTTGAAGAGATCAAATTAAACTGGAAAGCAAGAAGCTGGAAGAAAGTTCCACAAGCAAGAAGAAACTATTAGCATAGAATTTTCATGGTTTTATCTAGCAATTTCAACTGTAAAATGATGAGACCTAGCTGCCAATATAGTCAGTCAGTCAGTTAAGTGCCATACATGATACACGCTTGGGCGATCATGTCTCGAAAGGGATATGACTGACTGGGCAGAAGATTATCCTGCAGTAGGTTGCCATTGCTTTCTGTGGTAGACTAGCTGGCTAGTATTTAGTGGGGGATCAGTTTATTACTTCATAACAATAGAAAACAGATCTCCCACTTTATGCCCAGTAGAAGTTTTAATTGTTTTCAACTATTATATTCAGTCAGTCAGTTAAGTGCCATACGTGATACACGCTTGGGCGATCATGTCTTGAAAGAGACCTGACTGACTGGGCAGAAGATTATCCCGCAGTAGGTTGCCATTGCTTTCTGCTGTAGATTGGTTGCTGACCAAGGCTATAGAACCCAATCTGTCCTGTTATTTAGTCCATAACTGGAAGGAAGAGACGAATTAATACCTTTCCCAAGGGTATTTGTGCGTAAGTGAATGCAATGAATTTGGCTCCCCGATTTCTCATTCCAAGCCGATATCCAATGCACCACAACGCACATAGTACAGCACTTAAATTCCTAAAGTTGAGGTACCAAAGAGGAAAGCTTATCAGAACAAATGCCATGAAAATTTTTACAGAAAAGTTACATGAAAGCTATACTACAATAGTTGGAAAGTGGCTGAATCTGAGATGTCAGGTCAGGACCAATAACATTGCAGACACTTTTTTGAATTTTGTTAAGAATTTCTAAATACATAGTCAAAGCACCAGATCAAATGTGGCAGCAATATTCAATGCATGAATGAATAATTGACTTTTAAATGTCTAAGAGAGATTCTGGTTAGAAAAAATGTCTAGCACAACATAGTAAACCAACTTTCCTAGCAGAAGCCTTAGCAACAGACTCAATCTAATCTTTTCTCTTTATGCCAGTAAAAAAATGTTGCCTGAGAAGTTGCTCTCCTGGAGGCTCTTATCAGTCATGCTGATAGATGACGCAAAAGGTCCTGGAAGACAAAAGAGAGCTGTTTTGTTTTGGAGGCATTAAAATTAACAAGTCATTTCTTGCCCCAGTTAACAACAAATTGTGGATCATTTTTGAGATCAGCTGCTAATTTGACTTTATTGCACTGATCAGATTTACCATTAAGACAGGAGTAAATAGTTGCATCATCAGCATTGATACTGAGTTGAGATCTGATGACATCGAGAAGATCATTGACGAAAATTAGGAACAATTTAAGTTCAAGGATAGAGCTTTGGGGAATACCCACATTATTGCAAGACATTCTAGAACACTGGCGATTCAAGACAAGTGTCATTTTGTGATTTAATAAAAAAAATTGAATCAGATCAAAAGTTAGTCCAGAAATACCATCTTTTAACTTGCGAAGAAGACAAACCCTATCATATGTTTCTGAGATACCATATCCAAATATTTAACCAATTCAAAGATGATTATAGCCTGTACAATTTGCCAAAATTTTGTCCATATCTATCTCTGCCTATCTTTTTTCATATCTATGAGGAGCTGTTCAGATCTTTCTTTGCTCATATTTCAATCAATTCTGATCTAATCCTGTTCATATCTACTTATCTAAATTGTTCATGTCTCTCTGCTCCTATATTAATATGTTCATCACTATCTCAGTTCTGATCCATCTCACTTTGTTTATCTCTCATTCATGTTTTAAATAGTCTACTTCTTTTTCTCTATATCTATTCCTATTGTAATCTGTTTTGATCAATTCACCTTATTTTGTTCATGTCTACCTCAGATTATTTCTATTGTAGATAAATCTGTTCTAAGCACTTTACCTCATTTTGTTCATACCTATCTCAGATTATTCCTATTTTAGTCTGTTCAAACATACCCCTGTTTAGAGCACTTTACCTTATTTGCCCATATTGACATCATACTATTCCTATTTTGATATATTCACATCTCAGCCTGTTTACATCTTTATTTATTAATGGTTTTTTTTTTCCTGTTGAATTTTTTCTATCTATATGAAAATAGGCTGACATATGTTCTGATTCTTGTCAACATAAAGAATCATGTTATATTTTCACTCTGCTGTAGACATACAACACCAAGTCCTCAGGTCACTCTCACCAAAGAGACACTGTCTGTTCACTTTTTTCTTTGCTTTTGCTTACTAAGATATTTATCAGTGAAATAAGCTTTTTCTTTTGAGGAAAATATATTCTTGCTTCTTGAATATGTTGTATATTTTACAAGGTTTGCATTTGTCACGGTGTGCTCGATCACCACTCCCACTTTGTGTAAACGATTCTGGATACACCTGTCGGCAGAAAATGGTCAGGACCCATGTATGCTAAAAATAGCAGCAGCCTCTTGTTCAAACAAACAAAAAAACACAAAAACTTAATTTTTGCCACGAAACAAAAACAAAAGACATTTAATTTCAAACCGAAATTAATCTAAATACAGTCAACAAACACTGAATACACTTTTGACTGTAATTAATATGGCTTGAAATTAATTATAGTCATTTATTTGTTTAGCGAGCTTGCTGCTGTTGTATGAACGTATTTGCATGAACGTCAGAGATTTCACAGCAAGGGACCTCTCGGCCTCGGCCTTCATGCTGGATCTGAAATGATTAATTAAGACCGAATTAGATCAGTTTAAGACCAGTTTAGACCGGTTTTGAACCTATCCAACACGATCACATCTCTCTCTTAAGTGGAGGAGAAGAGTAAATATCTCTCGGCTAGGTGGGCAAGGAGCCTCATTTTATCGCAGCTTTGACGCGCCCAGTCAAGTTGACCGAGCCCAGTGGCATTCCAGCTCACTCCTACAGTTTTCCAGTGGATTCCTGGTCACTCCTGCGGCTTCCAGTGACTCCAGCAGCCACCAGCTACCTACTACATCATTCCACTGATGTCCAGCGACCTGTTCCAGTGCCCAGACGTCCAGCAACCTGTTCCAGTGCCCAATGACATCCAGCGACCGGTTCCAGCACCCGCCAATGTCCCGATACCGCTCCTAATACACAACCTTCATCGCCATACCATTCGTCAATCGCTTAAGAAAAGAAAAATAAAGACACGATTTTTATCGTCTCCAACTGACCACCTGCGTTTGTCATCCTTCTTTGCTATTGCCATCTCCTTTCCTTGCCTTCGTGTCCACTTTCTTAGTTGCACAGTCGATTGGCACTCACACCTCTCGACACCCCCTCCCTGCAACACATTCATGGGATAACAACAATAACAAAAAACAACATTAGAACACACATTGAATCAATATTTATTTTGCTATTGACTAGCATAGGGAAAAATTATGTTGATATGCCATCTTCTTGTTGCCCGAAGAACTTTTGTCTCATGAAATTAAATATTTTCTTTATCATATGAATTATTCAAATTCGTCAATTTTATAAGCAAGAAAACCAGCTTTTCAAAAGCTTGTAAATAAAACATCAGGTTTGGATGGAACAGGGAGCACACTGACTCTTTTATCAAAATCACAGATTGTGGCCCAAACGAGAAAGAAGGGGTTTATTAAGATGGGACTATATATAAATAATCTTATTACTATTTTTGTCCATTAAAGTCTTCCATACATAAAAAAATGAAACCAATTTATACTTTGATTGGAGAGTATCTCATAATTTCATTTAAAAGTAACACTATCAGTAACACCTGTCAAATGTCGTCAGTCTCTTCAAATGAGGGGAAAATCTTATCCCATACCCAGCTGTGTGTGTGTGTGTGTGTGTCTTTCAAATACGACAGGGTGCTGAAAAGTTCTTAGCTTGATCAAGAAACCTCCCGCCCCACCTTCTTGTGTTAGATTTTTCTTTTGGTTCTTCTAGCACACTGTTGTAAAAAAAAAACTTTAATGAAATTTCCTTCATATATTGAAAATTATTTTTATGTCGGTTATTATTGGATTTCAATCATTTTTTAAAACAAAGTATGTGTTTTTACAAGCAAATTAATGAACTAAAAAAGTTAAAATAACCTTTACCTTTTTATTAAATTTTTATACGTATAACTCGAACTGTTAAATTTTGAGGTAAGATTCATTAAAAATTAAGAAGCCCTGAGGAAGGTTAGTTTTCACTTGGGGTTAGCATTACCAGTTTTAAGGTTTTTTAATTTAAACGTTAGAAAACGTTACTTTTAAACGCGTTTTTCCTTTTTTTTTTATATCACACAAACAAGGAAGGTAAAAGTATAATTTTGTTTTTAATGTTACTTTAAAAATAAAAACAAATGTTTAGGGGGAAAATGTTACTTGGGTTAGGTGGTAGAAAAAACCCAACCAACTTACTTTCACATTTAAATTTAAAAAAGGAGAGGATACTGACTTTGGAGAAGGGAGATGTTAAAAAACGAACAAAGTGAGATGTCCACCACTTAGTTTCCCAAAAAGAGGGTCGTGTTTTCAGAAACAAAAATACTTTATTTGTACAAAGAACAAACGTTGAAAAAAAATAAAATAAAATAATAAGAGACAGTTATCTTCAATATGCATCTTTCTTAAAACTTTTAAACGGCACCAGAATAATTAAAAAAAAGCTACTTTTTAACAGCGTAAAGAAGCTGTTTCCCATTTGTCTACTGTGCTGTTTACGATGAACTGGCCTCGTGACCAAATACTCTTATGTTTGAATACGAAATAATGATTTTTTTTTGTGTATTTTCTGATAAAATGTTAAAAAATCGTTACGAAATAGCAATTTCCTCCGTACTTTAATTGCAAAATTATAATTTTTTTTAGTGAAATATAAAGTTTGTAAAATAATTTTAAAAAAGCCGAATTTGAAAACAAATAAAAGTTTTTTTTTTAACTCAACACAAAACAAACGAAAAAAACAACAACTCTAGTCTAAAAACATGAAAAAAAAAAATTCTTCACTTCTTTTTCAACTGATAAAGGCTGGAAAAAGTCTTGATCGGAATCTAATGGTAAATTTTAAAAACCGTTGAAGAAAAGAGATGAAGATAGCTTATTTTGGGAAATAATTTTCACGGACACACACATGCACAAAAAAGACAGACACTCAAACAAAAACCCTGAGAGGAAAAAGACTAAGGAGAGTATGGTTTTCTTCTTTGGCAAAATCCCCAGATTTTTTAAGCAAGCAAACCTGTCCAGGCTCACATCAGATCAGATGAATTACTTTTTCCTTAGGATCTATGTTTCGATTGCATTGATTCAAATTGATTATATTAAAGATTTTGATACACAAAAAATTGAAGTTTTTTTTCTCTTTCCTTGTAATCTCCAATTAAAAAAAAAACAGTATGAGTGTTATATTCATTCATTCATTCATCAACGAAAATAAAAAGCGTTCTAATTTTCAATGTCACATGAAATTCAAACAGCCAAAGATCATTTTTTGTTTACTTTAAATCAGTTTCAAAATTTCGTTTTTGATTTCCTTGTATTTAAAAAATAAAACTAGTCTTTTATGTAAAACCCAATCACTTAATAAATAAGAAAGAAATTATTTAATAACCACTTAAGAAAGGCTATCTATTGTTATGAGATGAGAAAGGTTACATTTTTTTTTATTCATTCACATTTCACAAAAAGATATTTAAATTACTGGTAATGTCAAGAAAGTCAGTTAAATGATAAAATATGAAAGTTTTACCTCAGTTAAAAGTGGTTTAAAAATTCAAATTAGTTAAAAAGTTGTTAAAAGGTGTAGCATCAATTTTTAGAGATGAAAAGAAAAAAAAATAAACCAAGTAATGCATAACTGCAATATTGCAGTCGCAGTACTTGCAAATCAAGTCTACGAATGTTGGAGAAATTTAATTTAGAGATGGTTTTTCAAAGAATGGAAAGAGAGACGGAATGAATAGAATTTAAGGGGAAAAGAGATATGACATTAGAGAGGGAAACAGAGGTAGAATGATGAGAGTGAGTGAAACGATAGAAAGACAGGGAGGAAGTAGTACTGCTATTGAATAGGGGATGGGAAGAAGAGACTGACTGGATTCAGAGAGCGGGGTGCGTGGTTAGTTGTGTTGTCAAATCTACAAGAAAGAGGAATACAGAGAGGGAAGAATGAGGAATCAGTCGCGTAGGAAAGAAATAGAATGCAGGTCTGAGAAGGGAGAGAAAACAGTAGACACGGACTAAAAGTGAAGACAAAACTGCTTTAAAAGCAAGGAGGAGGAGGAGCAGCCGCTTCTTGCAAAATATGTGGAAAAGCTAGCAGACACAAGAAGACAAAAACCAAGAGCTGTGGAATTGCATTTTTCAACAGAGCTTCAAAACAGAGCTACGACCAGCAGAAATAGATCTGTTTTAAAAAACAAAAAAAGAAGCGAAAAAAAAAAAATCAGAAAAAAAAGCAAACAAAAACCAAATCAACAAAAAACAAAAAACGGAATAACAGACATGAGACTACGATGATGACGAAGAGGCTAATTTCAGATCATCAGAGAAGAGGAAGCAGATCGCTCCTGGTGTGTAGTGGCGACTTGCCACAACAACCAAGAAGAAGAATGGACAATGCAGCAACTGCTGTAACCAGCACAACCAGTCCAACAACGATGAGACTGGACAGTGGTCAGTATCTGGACGCGACATTTACCACTCCAGAATCTACAAATCCTGCTGCTGTAATATCGCCGACGTCTGGTACGATTATTACTATTAAAACGAGCAGCTCTTCTCCAAATATAATTACACATATAGCAAAATCGGGTTCGAAATTAAGCACCATTGACAATACTACCAAAGCAAACACCAGCAATAATAGTAGCAGCAGCAGCACTGTGTTAGTATATAGTTCACATAAATCCCCTTCTTCGTCTAACTCGCAAGTTATTGATGATACAAGCCATAATTCTACTTGCATTGATGACAATAGCAGAAACTTTGAACGAGCTGATGCAGGTGCTACATTAAAATGTAGTCAGTGGATTGGTGATAGTCCAACTGGCGGGTGCGTGACTCCTGCACTTGCACATACTAGTAAAAGCAGTTATTGTACATACAGCACATTTAAAAACACTTCTCCTTCAGTGGTTAGGAGTAGTGGATTGTCAACAATCGGACCAACAAAGACACCCGGACAAATATCAAAGATATCGACTAGCCACTACCATACAGGAGGTGGCAGGGAAGGAATTAAAACGGGCACTTCATCGTCTTCACCAACAAGAGTAAAAACAAACTTTACCGATTCCAGAAGCCGTGGGAAATTACCTGGCCACGATAATGATAGTAACAATTCAACCAACTCAGGTAGTACCAATAGATTATTGCTACCGACTAACCCTGGAAATACTGCTACAAGAAGAAGAGGAATAGAACACCGGTGTAGCAGTAGTACTAACAGTAGTAACGTTTTAGTTGGAATTATCACAGGTTCAGTAGGAGATCGATTGGATATCCCCCCTTCGACATCATCTTCATTACCTTCGATAGCCGGAGGTGATTTTGGTTGTAATAATAATATTTGTGGCAATAATATCAATACAAGAAGCGGAAGTTGTAGTAGTAATAGTAGCAGTAGTAGTGGTGGTAGCTGTTGTTGCAGTGGCTGTAATCGGAGTAGCAGTAGCAGTAGTAACAATAGTATTAGTAATAATATTAGTACAAATAGCAATGTCCCGGATTCTTTCCTTTTTGTTTTGAAACAACAGAGGTTTCAAGAGAGACAGCAAAGCCAAATTTCGCCATTATTGTCCCCTCAACAACAAATTAAGAATCTGTCTTTTTCTCCTTCTTGTCCGCAACTTCCAAGTGCTCATCGCCATGTGAGCCACGGAGTATATGGTCAGCAAACTGCAGTAAAAAAAATTCAGCAGTTATTTGAGGGTCGGCAACAACATTCTGGAGTGGCTACTATAGTTAGTGGCGACTTTAATAATCGAAGTAGCAGCAGTAGTAGTGGTAGTTGTAGTAGTAGAACAAGTAGCAGTGGTAGCAACACTAGACAACAGCAGCAACACTTCCCTAACAACCAGCAGCAACAAACACAATACTACATCCCTAACAACCAGCAAAAGCATCATCATAATCAACACCACCATAATACGAGCAGCCATCATCATCACCATCAACCAGAGCCCAGCAGTCCCATACATCATCATACTCCAAGCAGTCATCATCACCATCACCAACAACTCCATAGTAACAGCGACCACAATCATCATCACCACCAACAACATTATTATTCCCATCACCAACATCAGCATCAGCATAAACACAGTGGTGGTAGAAGCAGCAAGTTTCATTCACCTCAAACAAATCACCCACCGCCGCCTCCTCCGCGCTGTGAATCAAATAGTACCATCACCGTTACGATAGCTGATCAACAATCGAGGCACTATAATCACAGAGACAAGATCCAAGAGAGACGGGGGGAGTCGAAAAATTCGACCACAGACGTTTTAGTGGTGGTGGCTGCCGCCGGTGGAGGATCTAGGGTCGCGGCTGGCGAAGACAGACGGCGTATCACAGCGCCGACAAACGTTGCGCGAGATCCACAAAATGGCGACCGAGGAGTTGTCGACGACGCAAGTGACGACAACGACGACTACGACGAAGACGACACTAACGACGACCGCCTCTTTCCATTCTTGTTGCAACAGCATCATCAGCAACAAAGCCTCCAGCATCGCTACTGCCTTGGCGACAACAACGACGACGACACCATCACCATTCACAAACAAGAACAAATCCAACAGAAACCCAATCGTAATCATCATCATCAGCAACAGCGTTACCACCAACAACATCATCATCAAAAACAGCAACAGCAAGCGAATCCACAGGACGACTACTACTACTATTACGAAGACGACGAAGACGAACAAGTTAGAAGGGACGATAAAGATAGACACCAAGAAGATAGGGAAGCCTGTCGTGGCTTTGTTGTTGGTAGAAGATCAGGTCTTGTCACTTTTAACAGTACCGGTACCTATAACAACAGTAGTAGAAGCAGTGGTCGAAGAGGGGTTGCCAATAATAGTGGTACTTCAACTAGTATTAAAACAAATACTTGTACTAATACTAATTCTACAACAGGGGTTTCTCCTACTAGTCCCCTGCCTCCCTCTGTTATTGCACCCAATCTTCTTTATCGCCGACACCAGCAGCAAAACAGCAGTCCCTACGGGTCTGCAAACTCTTCTCCCTCTTCTGGGCAAGCTAACGATTTGACTAGTTGTGACCAATATCTCCACCACCATCACCAAGCACCCCAATATCATCATCACGATATACAGCAATATAACCATAATCAACAACAACAACTTGCATCCCCTCTTGCTAACCGCCGTCTTCTCCGCCACCACACCCTGTGCTGTTCCGCTACTCATCTTCAACCCTCACATCTCCAGGGCTGCTGCCGGAATTACCCATCTTCATCATCCCCCTTGACGCTTCTACCCCCTGTCCGCTGCAACAGCAGCAGCAGTAGCAACCCTAACAACCTAGTATCAGCTACAAATTATAGCAGTTGTAACAACACCATAAGTTATAACAATGTTCTTAATACTACCAGTACCCCTGTAGTTACTAAAAGGTTAAGAAGTTTATCCACCCCCCATAACATAACAGCGGCCCTTGCTGCCACTGTTGGTACGGCCAGTATCGCTACTGCTACTACTACTGTATCTATAATCAACAATAGTCATAATAATATTACTTACCAAAAGCAATATAGTAACTATTACTACCAAGAAAAATCCGGCCCAACCAGGAATACTTTGGCCCGTGTTCCGTCTCTTTCTTCAAGTGAACAGCACCGATTTAGTGGGAATAATTGTAATTGTTGTCCCCATCCCGGCAGTGGTAGTACTGCTTCTACCACTGCTACAACTACCATTGTTATTACACCGGCGGGAGAAAGAGGAGGGGTCGGAGAGGACGGAGTTGTCAGCACTCCAACTCGTACTACCGACACTCGTAATTCGGCTGGTTACACTACTACGACAACAATTGCTAACAGCCAGAACCTCGTGGTCGCCTCCAGCACCACCACCAATGCCCCGGCCACAACGGCCACTCCTACCTCGGCCAACGCCACCACGACGGTCATAACGAACGTTACGAATTTGGGCGGTGGTGTTGGGGGTGCCGGACACAACAGCAACAATAATAGTAATACTACAAATAATAACAACGTCCCAGCTGTGACAAGCACTTCGTCGTCTCTTGTGTCCAGCAGTTACCATCACCACCACCATCACCATCACCTCCACCATCACCATCAGCATCACCATCATCCAACGACAGCGTCAGCCACGAGTTTTAATAACCGAAGGGTACCTGCTGGGATAACCAGCGGTGGAGGTGGTGGCAGCGCGGGTGGTAGTGGTGGAGGGACCACCAGTAACAATGCATTAGTGCCAGAAGCGGCAATGAAACAGTATATGCACAAGCTTAGCACTTTTGAGCACCACGAAATCTTCAACTATACCCATGTGTACTTTGTGGGTCCGAATGCCAAGAAACGACAAGGTGTAGTTGGTGGTACCAACAACAATGGATTTGATGACGACAACGGATCTTACCTGCACGTGCCTCACGACCACATCGCTTATCGATACGAGGTGCTCAAGATCATCGGCAAGGGCAGCTTCGGCCAAGTGGTCAAGGCCTATGACCACAAGGTGCAGCAGCACGTCGCCTTGAAGATGGTTCGTAACGAGAAACGCTTCCACCGCCAAGCCCAGGAGGAGATTCGTATCCTGGAACATCTTAAAAAGCAAGACCGCGACAATTCTATGAATATCGTACACATGCTGGAGCACTTCACCTTTCGCAATCACATTTGCATAACATTCGAGTTGCTCAGCATGAATCTTTACGAGTTGATAAAGAAAAATAAGTTCCAAGGTTTCACTTTACAGCTGGTTCGAAAGTTTGCCCATTCCATTCTGCAATGTCTCGATTCTCTGTACAAGAACCGCATTATTCATTGCGATCTCAAACCCGAGAATATCTTACTCAAACAACAGGGGCGAAGCGGTATCAAAGTGATAGACTTCGGATCCAGCTGTTACGAACACCAGAGGATCTACACTTACATTCAATCCCGATTTTACCGGGCACCCGAAGTAATTTTAGGAGGCAAATATGGAATGCCTATAGACATGTGGAGTTTAGGGTGTATATTAGCAGAGTTACTTACCGGCTACCCTCTGTTCCCCGGCGAAGATGAAAGTGATCAACTCGCCTGTATAATAGAGTTGTTAGGTATGCCTCCACAGAGACTTCTTGATCAGTCGAAAAGGGCTCGTAATTTTATCAGTTCTAAAGGATACCCGAGGTATTGTACTGTGACCACCCTACCCGATGGTTCGAACGTTATTAACGGTGGCCGGTCGCGACGAGGTAAACCTCGTGGTTCGCCAGGAAGTAAGGAAATAATGTCAGCCCTAAAGGGCTGCGACGATCCATTATTTTTGGACTTTATGAGGAGGTGTCTGGATTGGGACCCAAGTACCAGGATGACTCCCAGCCAGGCCCTCCGACATGCATGGCTCCGGAGGAGATTACCAAAACCTCCCCCCAACGAAAATAGGGATACTAACTCAACTACCACTACGACGACGACAACTGTCTTGGCCAGTTCGACTGTAGGGGCCAACACCAATTTGACGACACTAAGTCGCCGTAATTCTTCAGGGAATAACAGGAATGGTGCCGTACCAAAATTGGCCAATGGGTCTAGCACTGGAAATAGTAAAACAAGACAGATAATTCCTGATGATGTGGTTGTCACATCGTCTCAGTTTAATTCGCGGACAAAACTTCCCCAAATAGGATCCACTTTTTAGTTTAGAGAAATTATCATAATTTTAGGATTTGTGTATGTGTGTGCATTTTTTAAAAAAATGTTTTTTGCTTAAAATCCCCACAAATGTTGACACTTCATGAGTTTGAGAGAAGAATGAGAAAAAATGAACTTGAATTTTCATTTTTCAGGAAAAAAAAAGCATAAGAGGTAACAAGAAAAAAATTAATAAAAAATGAAACTTATTAAAATATTAATTAATTTATCAAATAATTTAATTTCTTAATTAATTGATGGTCTACCTATTTTCATTCTTAAAAATAGAATTTAATTACCAAAAGAAAGAAACAACAACAACGTACAAACGTCAAAAACATTTTTTAAAATATTTTTAAAAAACATTTTTTCGGTTTCTTCTGAAAAAAAAAATTATATTTTTAATTCCTATTTTTTACAGTTTCTTGTTCGTAGACCTAAAATTTTAAAATAACTTGTCTTTTTAGGTTAATTTTATCTGAAATTATTTTTAAGTAACAAGTAAGTAGTACAATGAATGAGCTTAAAAAACCGTCCACATTTTTTTTGTGTAAGTAAAAAAGGAAAAAAAAGTGAACCCTAGAAAATAAGCAAAAAAAAAAGTAATAGCTAAAAGTTAAAACTTTAAAATAATTTTAAATTCTAATGAATTTTAAAATAGATTTAAAATTTTTATAAGTAATTAACTCAACAAACTGGTATTAGGTTTACTTTTTAAAACAGAAAATTTTTAAGTTCTAGTGAAAAATTGTTTTAAAAATGATATTGTATGTGTTTTTGTTTTTTTCTTTTAATATTAGTTTTAAGTATTTTAGGAAGAAATTTAAAAATTGATATTTGACCTTACATTTTTGATATTTCTCATTTTTATTTTGTATTTTGACGTATTTCCCTTTTTCAGGTCTGGAAATGAACAGTGAGGGTGGGAACCCTATAAATTTTATTTTTAGCCCTTTTTAATTTTTAAAGGTAGTTTTCAGACTGCAAGGATATCTTATTTAATTTTTTTTTATTGATTTAGGATGATTAATTATGATTTTCATGCAATTTAGTCTTAAAGGTTAAGAAAAAAATGTTCATATTGATAACTGATGAGTGATGAGGGATTTTTTAATGAAAATAAAATAATCTGTGATAACTCGGCTAACGCCCTTAAAAGACACTGAATAAAAATTCAAAATATTTACAACATAAGTGGAAAAAAAGCAGTGCAAAATAGCGTGTTTTTACTTTGCCTCATATTGTGAAATCTTATTTATAACTTGATACTGACAGCATCAATGGCCTTCTTAAAGTTGTATGCTATATATATATATCTATATATATATCTATATATATATATAATTAAAAAGCCACACTGATCAGAGTGGAGAGCAATTAAGGAAGAATTGCTTATTGCTTTCCAAGTTTGTTTTCAGGATGGAATGTTCTTTGGAAAAATAAAAAAAAATTCTCAACCGTGTATATATGTGTGTGAACAGGTTTCATAACGTCACTAATATGCATAATTGGGAAATTTGTGATAAAAAAAAAATCCACCGATGTTATAAACTGGATTTTTTATCCAGTTGAGTACAGAGAAAATCACTTAGAGAAATGATCGGAATCGGGTGCGATTTTTAAATTTATTTTATTGATTTTTTTTTCGTTTTTTTTTACAACCTTGAAGAGCTTAAAAAATGCTGTCTAAAGTTTTAAATAAGTTCTATTTGCTTTATGAAGCATTATTAAAATAGGCCAAGGAAAAAGAAAATCTCACTATTCCGAGGCATTTATTTTTTAACATTGGAACCCTTTTTTCAACCTTTCATTAAAAAAAATGCTGTGATTTGCTTTTTACAACTTGAAAGAAATTGAAGCAAATAATCTCACAATTACAAAGTATTTAATTAAATACTGTAAATCGTAAAAAATGTTTCCAGTATTAATTCCAAAATAACGGCTTCTCAAAATTAGCATTTATTTTTTTACATGTAAATTACTGTATACACATTTTTGTGTGTGTATTGCTGGCTCTCTGTTCAATGTTTTTGCTGTAGAGTTGTGATTCCATCTGCTTCTATGTACATATGCACACGTGTGTGTGTGCGCGTGTCTTTCTGTGTGTGTGTTTGTGTGTGTGTTCCTTTCTTAAAAAAAAAACTACTACTACTAATTAAATTATTTATTTATCTTTTCATTAGTCATACAATTTCTGGGCCCTTTTAAATGTGCGGTTCCAAGAGGAATGTGTTGCTGACGTACTGACTCCCTTCTAAATGGAAATTGTTAAATGAATAAAAAATTAAAAAATGTTTTAAAAGGAAAAGTAGGAATAAAAAAAGAAATGATTTGAAAGCGTAGAATACCACAATAAAACTAAAAAAGGGTTACATGAAAAAAACAAAAGAAGTTTTTTAAGGCGATTAATTTTTTTTTTATTTTAAAAGTGAAACTAATAAAGGAAGCCGAGTTATCAATCTGGCCGTAACAATTTTCTCTGTGATATTTTGCGCCTTGATTGTAAAAAAAATATTTGTTTTTATTTTAATTAAATAAATTTTTATTATCTTTTAGTTAGATTTTTAAAATTTACTACTAAAAAAGTGTATTATTCTGGTGTCAGCAAATCTCTTTGGACCGCATATTTATATGCCCGAGTAGAAGTATTTCCCAATTTTTTAAATGATTTTTTAAAAATATATAGACCTTAAATGTTTATTAGTAAAAAAAAAAAAACAAAAAAAAAGTACGAAATTATTTAAAAATCCTAAGTTTTAAAATAGGGAAACTGTAAAGCCCAACGAGTACATTTATACTTTTTTTTGTTTTGTTTGGTGCAACTTACGAGGAGAATAATTTATTATTATTAGATATGTAGATATTTAAATGAAATATCTCCAAGTAAATATTTGTTGAATATTTGTTGAGTTGAGTATGTTTGCTATTTAAATTGAACAGATACACCTGTTTTTTAACAGTATTGTGTAAAAAGTTATACCCACTTTCTGCTAAATCGTGTATACTCGTATCTAAGTCGATTTATTTATTATTTATTTCTAAGTTAGTTATGTTGTGCCTCGTGTATCGGTTGACCCTAGGTTTTGAAATTTAGTGGGACAAATTATACTATAATAATAATAATTGATGTTAGAGACAAATGAAATGTCACCGCAGAAAGCGTTTTTAAAGGAAGAAAGGCAATGGAAGGATTTCATTTTGCAATCATCCTGTGTCATTTAAAAATAAAATACTTTTTTTTTGTGCTTGCTATGAAGCAGGAATGTCTAGCCTGGTAGCAGACTCACAACAGCTGATACATAAAAATTTAAAAACAAGGAAATCAAATTATAAATTATAATTTTGAAAATAATAAATAAAATTTTATTATATTTCCTTCTCTTTATCAATATGGCTACTTACTGTCAAGTGCCCCTGTGTCCACATCGACTAAAAAAATGAATAAAAATTTTCACATTCATCTGTCGAAGGCACTTCACAATTTTTCTTACTAAAAAAAATTCAAACATCATATCTTTAATGATTTACTGGGAGTAAGTGAATATTTTAACGTCTCAAGCCAAAACTTGCTCTCCCCTTTTTCCATTAGTGTGTATTTCAGTGTAAAAACTACAACAAACGATTTACCTGGATTTAGGTCAATCGCAACACCTCGATTTATACACGAGTATACACGGTATTTCATGAAGGAAACCTCACTGCATATAGCACGTACAGTACACACTATTATTATAGTTACATTTCACCCTTACTCTTTCACTTTCATATGTGTATATATAGTATTTTATGTGGATGTGAATAATAATGAAATTTGGCCTACAGCAGCAACAATAAATATGGTAAAAAAAAAGTGATCCTAAATGACATATCAAAAACCCCCCAAGGCCTGTTTATACCTGCCGACAATAAAACCACTCTGCCTAATCATGTTTTGCTTGTTTAGACATATTATAAAAAAATCCTTTCCAATCCAAGATATCAAAGAACAATTAGAAAAAAACAATAAAGATCTGGTACAATTTATTTGTTATTTCTTTTTGTCATATAATTAATTCATGTTATTAATTATTTAATTGTTCTGAAAAAATGCTTCAATTTTTTTTTAATGAAAAGAAAAAATATAACAATCACCATATGTTTTCTGCAGTTTTGAACAAATATCAAGTTGAAAAAAAAACTATTGCCAAAAATCTAAAGATTTCCATGCCAACTGCTTGTATAATTCGGGGAGAAAGCGAGTGTGTATCGAAAATTAAAAAAAAGAAATAGTAAAATCCTTCAATAAACTGGTTTAAAAAAGTTGAAGCCTATTTTAAAATTAACTCAAAAATTTAAATTAAAAATTACTTGTTTACTTTCTGAGGGTCTTATTTTTTGTCTCTTCTCTAGTCTACTCTAAATGTTTTAAAAAATTAATTTTTAGCAATTATTTTAAAGTTTTGTCTGCATACTGAATTTATTTTTCTTTTCATGCTACAAAAAAGAAATTTAATAATTTTTCTGTATACGTTTTTTTGTAATGTTTAAAAAAACAGTTCTGAATATTTTTGTTTTAGAAATGTAGTTAAAAAAAAGAAGAAAAAAGAACTGTTTCCTCTCCCCTTTTAAATGGAGAGGAAAATCTTAGGATGTGTGCATGAAACTGAAAGAAAATGTTCTTTTTATTTAAGAACTGACAGTGACTTAGACTCCTTTCTTGTCTGACAACCTTCTTTGCCAAGTAAACATCTCTAAAAATAAAATATTGTCGTCAAGGCACCTTGCTATGGGATAATGATTGTTATCAAATTCGTCTCGTACGGTACATCTTTTATTTATTTGTAGTCAGTTCGGCCCTCAATAATACTTGCTATGCTTAATTAAATTCAATTAAGTGTAACTATTCAATAAAAAAATAACTTAGGAGCAATAGTTATTGCTAATTAAGTTATTTTTTTATTCTCCTCCGTGTTACTGTTGACATGACTTTTTAAAAGACAATTTTTGGTTAATTTGTTAATTTGACTATGCGTTGTTCTCAGGTGTCTGACTCTAATTTTTAAAATTTTTTTGGTAGATAGTAAAAAAATTAAAGTGAAAATAAGATGTATTCTTGAAGATTTATTTTTCTGTAAAGCAAGTTAAACATGTTTTTTGTTTGTTTGTGTAGTATTTGTTTTAGCAACCGGGACAATCGAATAGTAACAACAATTTTTACTTTATGTTTAAATAGTTATTCTATTATTGCTACTGACTGAGAAAAATCTCCGATTCTTCAAATAATGAAATTATGGATCTTGTGAAAAAACTGATTTCATTTCTTTGTGTGTGTCTGATAAAAAAGTGGATTATTTTTTTTTTGGTCACGGGTGTCAATCTCGCAAAATTGTGCCTAAATTAAATAAATATCCAATTAATTGACTTTTCTTTCTTAGATAAAAAAGTAAAATTAATTTTATATAGTCATTTATTTTTAGAACTTACTTTATCGTGGATTGTACACAAAATCTTTTTGAGCAAACGCAAACAAAAGAAACAATCATGAAATTAAAACCTTAGTCATCACAAACAAAAAAACAAAACAAAAAACAATGACTAAAAAAATAAAAATGTCTGAATTTGTAGAGAGAGATCTTTTAAAATGAAAGTAGCTGAAATTTAAATATTTTAAAATATTTAAATTAAATTTCTGCTACTTTCATTTTAAAAGATCTAGCTAGATTCAGTAAGTGAAAGCAGAATAAGTTTTAAGTTTAATACTCATTGAGCGCCCTGTATTTGCGACCTTGTGCTGTGTAAATTTAACTTATGTGCCGAGTCCCCCTCGGGATGTAGGTATTCATGGCTCTCCACAACTTCCTGTCCTTTGTAGTTTTTAATTTAAATGTTGTCTTTCTGTTATTTCTTCTCTAAACCTTGTTTTGCCACTCAACTCAAACTCATTTAATGTCAATGTCATGCATTGTTTTTACCATGTTTCTCTTTTTGAATTTTAAATACTTTAAAATTCTAAAATGTATTGATACACCCAGTGCAATGTATAGTTAGGATAAAAATCAACAAAACAAAACAAAAAACAAACAAACTGCAACATTGATTTTAAAAAGCAAAACGAAACAACCCTATCTGGTGGTGTTCATTGCTTTTGAGAAAACAAAAAAAATTACAAAAATCACAGATGCACATTTATATATTTTTCTTTTTTTAATCATTTCGCCCCAAGCAAGGAAGACAATAAAAGCTACTGAAATGCTAGGGGTTACTGAGAATGAAAGAGAAACAGAAGACAAAAGAACAGAATTCAAGGAGACAGAAGATGGTAATTGACATTGCATTTCAGTTATTGAAGATCATAGTTGATAGGCGAGCAGGTAGCTGGAAAAGAGTGAGAGAAGAAACTCTGGTGGACCTGATGGAGACTACCACCACCTTTTAAATTTGTTTTTTTTCATTTTTTTTTTACCTTTTTCAGCGCAGTCTTATCGGTTATTACATAAAGTTTCCGATTATCAAAAAAAAATTTGAAAAAATTCATTATTTAAGCAATTTGGTGGGGGCTCAGTTTTCTCATACAACGTTATAGTAAATTGATCCTCCATTTTGGAACCACTTGCATTGGGGTTGCTTTGTTTTGTTTTTTTTTGGGACAAGTTGTTGCTCTTGTTTTTGTCTTTTTCAAGTTTTCTTTAGTTCTTACGATGACATCTTCCTCGACAACTCCAAGAATGGCTTTATTCAAAAATTTCGCAAAGGATTCAGTAGTTGAATATGCACAAACAAAAAAGTTAATTGCACAGGATCGATTTACTATAAGGTTGTATGAAAAACTGAGCTCCCCTCTTAAAATTGTTTAAATGTTGAAATTTTTACAAATTTTTTGTCAATCGGAAAGTTTAGGGTTTAATCGATAAGATTGCACTGAAAAAAGTAAAAAAATGAAAAACAACAAATGTAAATGTGGTGGTAGTCTCCTTCAGGTTCGCTGAAACTCTTAGCATAGAGAAGTTATGTTTATATCTAGCAATTTAAACGACATTATGATACTAATTATCAACTAGTGCTGTGCGTAAATTTGTGATGTCAATGTACCAAGAAAGAGAGCTCATCAGAATAATTACTGAGATAATACCTATAAAAATGGTGGTAAACAGCTTATTGAATATTACATTCTTAAAAGTTCTGGAATAGTATTTGGTAACTAATTTACAATAGTTTATATCTGTTTCTCGATAAATTTAAGATTTAGAGTCCTTAGAATCTTCAATTGCAACGAACTATATTATTTTATGTTTTTTGAAATTTAAATGTTTCCAATAAAATTTATACCTTGTACCAGGTATAAAATGATGTTGGATAACTTTTATGAGGAATAAATAGTTAGGTTTTACTTTGTAGGACTTTCCAGTTTCTTAATATTGTTTTAGTATTTTTATTTTATTCAGTAACAAATCACAACACAAGATTTCTTTTGAAGTCATTAGGTGAAAAAAATACCTCTGTGTCTAGATTGTAGCTACAGACATCAGGGTGGAACCCCAGTCAGTCACTAGACTAGAGTTTTATAGATTAAGTTTAACACCTGAAGACAACAGTAATTATGCAGCTTTCACACTCTTTGAGGAACGAGATGAAAGAAAAATGAGCACATGTTTGCCCCCTTTCTCTACCTGACATACATAAGTAATGGAATGGGGGAAACTGTCAGGTCTATTTTTAATAATTTGTATATACGCATACTTGAGGGTTTTATGTACTTTTATCTTTATGCAAATATTTGAGTCATGAAAAGAATTTTAGGTGCTTTGCTGTGGAGTGAATTTGATCTTTAACGAGTGACCTATGCTTTTGTTTTTGTGCCATGCTAATTTCAATTTTGCAAAAATTAATAGAGTGCCTTGTGGAGCAATGGACAACAAGCTAGTCTTAAAAAACATTACTTCTGTAGTGAAATTAGATATCTGATACATTTGGACTTGTGCCAGACTTAGTATTAATAATGCACTTCAACATTTTAGGCAATATTAAGTGAAAGCAGAATGAGTTTGATACTCATTGAATTCCCTGTATTTGTGACTGTCCTGTGTAAATTTAACTTTTCATTTCCTCTAAAACTTCATCATTGCTCACATGTTTGGTCCATGGTATCCTCAGCATCCTTCTGTAGAACTACATTTCTGTTACTTTATGTCTCTTCTTCCTCTTTGAGGTTTGTCCAGCACTCCCTGCCATAGAGGAGGGCAAATATCACAATACCCTTTCCCTTGTTTCTAGCAATGTTTTTACTTCAGTAAGTCAGTTAAGTGCCATACGTGAAACACGCTTGGGCGATCATGTCTTTTTCGAGACATGACTGACTGGGCAGAAGATTATCCTGCAGTAGGTTGCCATTGCTTTCTGCGGTAGACTGGTTGCCGACCAAGGCTATATAACCCAATCTGTCCTGCTATTTAACCCATAACTGGAGGAAAGAGACGGATTAATACCTTTCTCAAGGGTATTTGTGCGTAAGTGAATGCAATGGATTCAACTGGAATTTGAACTCGGCTCCCCGGTTTCTCGTTCCGAGCCGATATCCACTGTACCACAATGCACATCAAGTTTTTTAAAATGTGAAAAGGTTTTGTTCATAACATATTTTAGTACTAATTGAAGACAGAATGGGTTAGACTCCTTAGACTCTATCTGACCCTAGTAATAAATTAAAATTTTTAAAAAGAAAGTCGTAATCAGTTTTCAGTCCTAATTTGAGAACTGATTATTTTTTTCCAGCTTACTTTTTTTTCTAGTTTATATGGCGAATGAGTTACATAAACAAAAAACTTATTAATATTTAATTTCTCTCCTCAGTTGCAGACGATTGTGTTTGTCCTGTTGTTAATTTATCAAAAGAGAATGCATGTTTGTTTTGAGTTGTCTGCTTTGGGAATTAGTCTGTATTGGTTCCCACTGTTCAAAGAATATCTTAGATTTTTAAAACAATACCTTTATGCTGTCTGTCTACTGTAGTTAGTGACATACTTCTGAACTCTCTCAATTATAATGATTTTAAATAATTTTTATACAAGTACTACTTAAAAAATAGCAGCTGTCTTAACAAAGCATTCATTAAACAATGATCATATGATCTTTTTTTTTTAATCATATCACCCCGAGCAAGGCGGTAAAGCCACTGGTGTGCAGGGGGTTACGTAAGAGTGAATAGATTGGAAAAGAGAAAGCCGGAAACCACGTCCTAAACAGGGAACAAGGGATCAGCCTCTACACCTGTTCAATAGACGTGGGTGGAGTGTGAACCGGCGATAATTCAGTCTATCTACTCCAATTGAAAAAAAAATAAACAAAAAAGAAAAGTGAAAAGATTGGAAAAGAGAAAGCCGGAAACCACATCCTAAACAGGGAACAAGGGATGAGCCTCTACACCTGTTCAATAGACGTGGGTGGAGTGTAAACCGGCGATAGTTCAGTCTATCTACTCCAATTGAAAAAAAAATAAACAAAAAAGAAAATTGAAAAGATTGGAAAAGAGAAAGCCGGAAACCACGTCCTAAACAGGGAACAAGGGATGAGCCTCTACACCTGTTCAATAGACGTGGGTGGAGTGTGATCTGGCATGTTTTCAGGGCTAAAGCATCATGGCAACTAATTCAAGACACCCTAACAGTATCTATTAGTACCATCAGACTTTTGTTGGGTTTCTATCATAGTGAGGGAATGCCAGATCTATGTAGATGTGAATTTTACGTGATCTTGGAGTATCTTAATGCATTTAATCTTACACTATTTACATTATTCAGACTATTGTCCTTATCTTTGCTGCTATGTTTGCAACATTTCGGCTGTTGTACACTCTGTCCTTCTTCAGGTGCTAAGAATTTCGAACCAAACTCTTTATTACAATCACTAGGATATATCATTCTCATTCCATGTGTGATGCCACTTCTGGTAGCCATGTAGTTATCTTCCTTTAACTTGACTCTTCGAAGTTATTTGTTCACCACTACTGTAGCCTGGTATTGAACTCACAACACTTTGGGTCAAGTCACTGGAACTAACCAACATCTATATCTAATGGGCCATGTGTCATCTCTTAAGTATAGACAAATACTGATGCACATGGCCGTATCTGACTACCAGGCACGGGTCCGGACCGATCCGTGCAATCATAGTGAAAATCCGGGCAAAGAAAAATGTCTTCGTCAGAAATCAAACTAAATAATTCATGAAGAAAGAAAGAAAGAAAAACAAAGAAAACATCTGAATGAATGCAGTAAAAATCTGTTTGTTTATTTATTAATTTTGGGAGAAAAGACTGGTTATACTCAGAAACTCCGAACCTGATTTCCTGCTTTCGTTCACATTCTGTGCCTAATTTCTATTGGAATAGCTGAAAAAATCCGCAAAAATCATAGTTTCTGGCAACAGATGATACTGATGATGTCATCACATTGTCAACTAATAAATCCGTGCAATTTTCTCTGTGCTCGGTGTTTTTTTAGCATCAACTATGGCCCTGCTGATGCATTTCATCTTTTTCTGTAGATGACTACTCTTGTTGAGTTACCAGTAATGTTGGTTACCATCAAGTTTGTTAAGGAGTCATTGCTTTAAAATGAAAAAAAGGTGAAAAAGTTTTCTAAAAATCCAAATCTTGGGAAAATCGTAAATTCTTCAGTATGCATCATCATGTATATGTATACATTTTTTCTAAACATGTATATATATATATATATATATATATATATATATATATACATACTGTTAAATATAAGAGACAATGAATGTCTATTATGTTTAATCATGAGCCATTCTAAACATCGTATTTTTGCTTTAATTTCAGTTGAAAATAAAGACAAAAATTCTCCAACATTTGGATAATTTTTTATTAATTTGGTTCTAAGCTTTTGGCTCACATGAGCCATCTTCAGAGAGGTTATTAAGATGATAATACAGTAACATCCACCATCACTGTGATTTTATTTTGTGTTGACATAAAACTCCGCTAGGCAAAGGCAATAGTTACCAAAAATAACGAACGCAGTTCGCAAATTTGCAATGTGGTTCTATGACGTCACACTGCGTGATAGCACGAAATGACAACAGAACCATGTATTCAAACGCAATATAACGTTTTATGACCAGATTTAAAGGTGATTTTATTAAGTGTGGGTTGTTTGGATTCAATGTACATGGCCTCCAATATCTGAAGGTTCTTTTTACTGTGTGTATACATTTTTCTAGATGTGGTTATTTACTTAGTTTCATTTAGACTGGCACAAGGCCTTAAATGTAGGGTATCCAGTGACTATTGAACTACCTATGCAGTCATATGTAGTCTGTCTGTAGCACTTGCATTAATTTTTGACAGCTGATAATCACTTCCTTTCAATGCGTTTCTACAGTAAAATCATTAGTAATGTATGTGGATTATATGTAAAACAGCTATATTCTTTAGGAAACACTTTCATAAATTCCTGACAACTGACAATTCCTTTCTTACTGATTTTCAATTAAATAGGCATACAACCATGTCTTGTTGAAACACTAGTTGTCATGCAATCACTAACGTTAAGCAAAGTCGAGCCGGTTAGTACCTAGATGGGTTGGTGACTACTTGAGAATACCAGGTGCTGTAAGCTTGGATATGCAGGTGATATAATGGATGATGGCTTAGAATTGGAAATCAGAGAGCAAAGTCCCAAATCCAGTCAGGTTCATTATGTCCCCCCACGTGCAAATACCCTTGGGAAAGCTATAAATCTCCCTCTTCTCCCAGCTAGTTAGTAGGGTTGGTAAATTTTTGATTTGTTCCTCGAAGAACTTTACCCCGTCTAATCTTTCCAAAACATTCTTAATTCCGTGCAAATGTATATGCTGAACTCAAATCAATAATTGTTTATTGAAGAAACCTACCTTTTTTCATGTTTTCAGAACAGAAATAAATTGGACTATATCGCACCCCTTACCACCGTTCTCATATCTGATTCACTGCTGACAGAATTGAGGCATAGCATACTTATTTCGGCCAACTTACTTCCTTTGAGCAATTACTCCACGATTTGTTTGGTTTTGGAACTCAATTTGCACGTAGCTATTGCGAAAAGGAAATAAAAAGGCCAAAAATTCAGCAAACTACGCGTGAAGTCATTCTGCAGTGAATCATATTTTTGACGCGTGGTTACGAGGTGAGATACACAGCGACAAGAAGTTCTATAATTTTCTTGTCTTAAACTTGAAAAAAGGTAGGTTTTGTCAATAAACAATTATCGATTTAAGTTCAGCATTTACATTTGCACAGAATTAAGGATGTTTTGGAAAGATTTGAAAAGGTAAAGGCCTTTGGAAAACAAATCAAAAATTTACCATAGGATTTGTATCAATAAATCATTATCTTCAAAAAACCAATTCTATCAAGCCAATTAAATAAAACAATGATTCTTGAAGTTTTGCTCTTTCTCTGTTGACGACTATCCTAGTTTAGTTACCAATAATTCAGGCTAGCATTGAGTTTGCTAAGGAATCATTTTTTTAAAATGAAAAAAAAAAAGGGTGTTACAAAAAGTTGTATAAAAATTAAAATCTTGGAACAATGATAAACTTTTCATCTTGGAGTTGCTAATATTTTCTCTTTTTCTGTGGACAGTCAAACATGGTGAAGTTGAGTCGAAAATAAAACCTACTTTTAGTTATTTATTCATTTTTTTATGTTCTCAAAGACCTTTAGATGTTTAAATTTACATCAATGTGCCCACTCAATATTTTTCAGTAAAGAATCTGTTATTGCAATGTTAAAATTAATTGTTCTTTGTTATTTTATATATTTTCTAAGATTAACAATAATTAGGATTTCATTAATTCATGTGTTAATTAAATAAACAAAAGAAAGCTGGAATTTCTGAGGATCTATTTTGAAAAATTTGTTTCTCTTCTTAATTTGTTGGTAAAATATTACTTTGCCCATTTAAACTACTTTAAATAAAATTTTTTAACTTAATATGAATCTGATACAGTTTTAAAACTTCCAGGCGCAGAATGCAAATTTGAAACATTTAATAATTCCAGAAAGTTCTAAAGAACCTAAGACCTCTTCCCTTAATCAGTTGTTATGTATCCATTGCTTTTGGTACTTGTTCACATACCTACGTATGATACTAGATTTGGCACAAGGTTGCAATGTTGAGCTTCACATGCATATATTTGCATAAGTGCTTAAAAGTTTTTACTTTTTTGGAATTATTTTTCTTTTTTATAATCATATTGCCCAAAGCATTTTACTGCTACTGTTTTGCAGGGGTTACATAGGAGGAAAGTCATGAGAAAGAGTGACAGGTTATAGGGGGTGTCAGGAAGTAGGTAAGAGAAAGATGACTTTGTTCATAAAGTGAGGGATCGATTTATAATTGTTTTTAATATAAAATTGATCCCCCACTTTATATTTTCATAATAATTTCTTGTCTGTTGATAAGCCATAGAAAACAAATGAATCAGTCGATGAAATACTGATTAGCTACACATGCATGTCTTTTAGATTTATTTACATTCTCTGGAATATAAATGTATAGAATTGTTTTTTTTTTTTATAATCATATTGCCCCAATCAAGGCATTTTATTGCCATTGTTTTGCAGGGGGTCACATAGGAGGAAAGTTATGAGAAAGAGTGACAAGTTATAAGGGGTGTCAGGAAGTGGGTAAGAGAAGGATGAGAATACTGATGAGAGTGGAGTGGACGGAGAAGGGAGCATGAGAGAGAGGATGCAGGTTAGTGAGATAGGAGATAACTATTGAATTTACATTTAAATTTCAATAACTCTTTTTTTTTTTTTGGCACATCTCAGGCATCAATTGGTTTGATTAGTTTGATTAGTGTGGCTTTGCAGGTTATTTAAAGCCTGAAAATATTTTTTAATTGTAAGAACTGATTTTTAGAGATAATGATTTAGTGATACAAGTTGCACTATAGTTAGTGGGATAAAAGAGGTAAATACATACTTTTTCCAAGGGTACTTGCATGTAAGTGAATATAATGAACCCAATGGGAATTGGAACTCGGCTCGCCGATTAACAATTCTGAGACATTATCCATTTATACCACCTACACACTGAAGCTTACAGCACCTGATATTCCCAAGTGCTCACCCATCAAAGTACTGACCAGGCTCAATGTTGCTTAACTTTGGTGATTGTATGGAAACTGCTTTTTTAACATGGTATGATCATAATCCTTCAGATATCAAGGATTAAACCTGAACTACTTCATTTAGGTACAACTTGTGGGCATGACCATGAAAGAAGGTCGTGGCATGACCTCCTGGAACTGGATTTGGAACAATTTGTGCATTGGGGGTCAGAAAAGCTATAATGCATGAATGAAAATATTTACTTAGCTTAGCTTATTTTGGTTCCCAGTGAGGACTGAATTCACACTACTAACTAGTAATGGTTAACCAGGCTAACTTGTTAACCATTGCCACCAGGTGATATGTTCAATTCATTGCTTTTGAAATCTTTGGAAATCAAATAACATCAGAGTCTGTAAAATTTTAGTTAACAACACAGTAAGTATAGATTATTTAAATCAAAATAAGTCAATTATACATGAGTCAAATATAAATAGATTTTTTTAGAATGTGCAGGTAGCATAATAGGGCTTAAAGTGGAACCAGCAAACTAAGTTCAAATTATGACTTTTTTGTACTTATGTCCTTGGGAAAGGCATGAATCCAGTTTCCTCAGCTGTGTGCTGAATAGTTGGATAAACTAGATTCTTTAGACTTGGGTGGCAACTAGTCTAGGAGAATGTATTCTGAATTTCAAAAGCTACTTTACTATCTTTCCAAGAAGTTATGGCAGTTCACAGATAATGAAGAAAAATGGAATTTGTGGAGAGCCATGATTGCTTATGCCTTGAAAGGACGTTGCATTTAAAAAAAGAGAAGATTGGTTTGTCACAAAGTAATTTTATTTTAAATATTTAGTAAATTATTTGAAATATATGATTATTTTCCTTAGGAAATTTTGGCTCACCTTTTTTTTCTCTCATTGCATTTTATCACTATTGTTTCAGCTGAATAAGCATCACCTGTTAAAATAGTGTTAAATAAAGAGGTATTTTCTATTAAATTATTTGAATTCTAACATGATTTCCATTCATTATTAATTTTTGGCAAGCCTTTTCTCTTTCTTAAAGTTGGATTTATCACTGCTGTCTTACTTGAATACTATTCAGTGTTTCAAGTGGTGTATCATAAAGTAGGACTGGAATATAGATTCAGTTCTCATTGATTTGTTTTTTATGGCTTATCAACTTTTTGCCAGTCATTTAAAGCTAGAAAAGGCTTATGGCCATATCACATTGAAATGCTGGTTCCTGTACAATCAGCAAAATTAAGCAATATTGAACATGGTCACTATCTAGATGGGTGACTGCTTCAAAATACCAGGTACTGTAAACTTGGATGTGCAGGTGGCGTAATAGGTACATTACTAACTTGGAATTGTTAATCTGTGAGATGAATTTCAATTCTTGTTAGATTCATTGTATTCCCTTACACACAAATACCATTGGGAAAGGTATAGATCCATCTGTTCTCCTCCCAGTTATGAGTTAATTTGTATGACTTGTATTCATCATCATCATTTATCCCTCACACCCAGATGGTGCATAGGGCAGCAACTTTTTGTTGCTGTTTCTGTAACAAACTGTTTTTTACGGGACAGGGTTGTTAGTGCTGCACCCAACCCCCAAAACTTGGAGGACTGGTGGACCATTCTTAGTCCTTACGTTTGCAGCACCTGGTATTCCCAAATGGTCACTCTTTTAAGTACTGACCAGGCTCGATGTTGCTTAACTTCGGTAATGAGATGGGAACCGGTGTATTCAACACGATATAGCCGTAGACAAGAGTTTTATTACTAAATCAATATTATCTCAAAAAAAAAAAAGAAAGAATTCTTACAATCTAACAAATATTTTCTGGCTTTAAATAACTTGCTAAGGGTTGATAAGCCACGGAAAATGAATGAATGAATGAATTATAGCTAGAAAAAAAATTTTTAGATTGTAAAAATTTTTAGGAGGTAATAATGATTTACTGATACCAGTCATACTAATTAACTCATAGCTGGGGAAGAAGAGATGGATTCATATCTTTCCCAAGAGTATTTGCACATAAATGAATATACTGAATTCAATTGGAATTAGAACTTGACTCTCCGATTTCCATTTCTGACCTGTTATTGCCCTGTCACACATCTAAGCTTGCAGCATTTGCTATTCTTCAAAAGTCACCCATCTAGGTATTGGCCAAGCTTGACATTGCTTAACTTTGGTGGTCGTACGAGAACTGGTGTTTCAATGTCATACTCCACCTTTGTTCCTACTTCAACATATTTACTTTCATAGTCCAGACATTTTTTTTACTCAGAAAGTTGCGATAAAAAAAATGAGAAAGAAAAGCGTAACCCTAAATAGTAATTCGAAAGAGTCTCAAATCCTACTAACTCTTAACTCTAATCCAGGATCAATAACCGCTGCATATAGGTATTACGTCATTTGGATCTTATTACAAACATGATAAGGATATGTGCAACTAATATTTTCATGGCAACAGAACTGATCAGTTCTGGCACTGAAACTTTTAGTTCCACATTTGCACTGTACATGGCGCCATCTGTAGAATATTATGCACTCAATTTAAAAAAAAAAAAAGCATGCTAAACTGCATTTAATTGAAATTACATTTCAACTGAATAATGAATTTTTTATGTATATGTTTGCTAATATGTAACTAAGAGGTGATTCTAGGAGTATTCTAGATTTCTGTCGTTAAAAATTAATAGTAAAAATAACATTGCAAATTATTGTTAGCAAATCATAATTTTATCTATCAGTTGGCAAAGTTAATTTTTGATTATATTGAATGTTTTTTTTGGAAGACTTGCTATGGTTTTATCTTTCTTATTTATGTCTTTTAATCACTGGAATTTTTAATATATGAAGGGATAACTGTTTCAAGAAGGGAGTTTAAATGTTTTGTTATAGATTTGACTAATCTATGGGAAAACACATCAATCCAAAGTATTATAGGTCATTATAGGAATGCTTATGCAAGATTTGTTTTACTATTTTATGTGGATTTTTGATAAGTTTCATCTTGACATATATAAAGCTCATTTTTATAAGATCTTAGTTTTACTTGTTTCACTATGTAAAAGTAAAATAACATTGTAAATCATTGTCAGTAAATAAAGTCAGCAAATCAATATAATGTTATTTATCAGTGGAGGGAAGTCAATTTTTGATTACATTGAATGTTTCGTCAGACGATTTAAGCATTTATTAACTAGTGCATCAGTGTATAAGCATTTTATATCAGAACTTGCTATGGTTTTATCTCTCTTATTTAGGTCTTTTAATCTGTTGAGAAGGTCACTGAAATTTTTAATATATGAAAGATAACTGTTTTAAGAAAAGAGTTTAAGAGTTTTGTTATAAATTTGATTAATCAGTTTGGAGTTCTTCCAATTCCTGATTATTTACAAAAGATTTTTTTGATGAAAATTGTGTTATATAGGCTTGATTTGATTTCGTTTAGACTGTTGGTCATTTGTGGTCAATAGGTCTAAGACGCACCAGATCAATTAGTGGCTTCCCCTATGTGGATAGGAGTCACAGGTTTGAATCCTGCCGAATTACACACATTTTCGTAACAAAAATTTATCATAAATAATCAGGCCGGTAGAAATAAATATATAGTACTGTTTGATTATAAACAGAATATCTACTTAAATATGAGTATTGATCAAAAATAATGTTCAAACAAATCATTTCAAATTGTCGGTTGTTTAAAGACCATTTCGTTAATCTTCGTTAATTTCCGTAATATATCTATATCTATAAACATCAATGTATCTAATAATAATAATAATTTAAGTTTAACGTTACCATGTTTAAATGTTGTCATGCACATTTTTTAGTATAGAACATGATTGAAATTTGTTGTAAATGATTAGTGTTTTTTTTATGTAGTATATATGAATATAATATCTGTTAATGAATTCAATATATCTATATGTTTCATATAAGAAATT